>BQNB010183416.1:0-12405 GCA_026074375.1 Tanacetum coccineum | reverse complement strand
GAGATGACACTATGTTTACGTCAATAAGATATATCTCCAGACATGAAGATACTCAAGTATATGGTACCATCTCCCAAAGGAATTAACAAACCAAGCAATTTTGGATTCCAAAGCTTACCAGACATACTATGCTTTTGCTTCTGGAGAGAAAGCTCCGAAACCAAAGTACATTCAAAAGAAAGTTGATCATGACACATCACCTAAGCAGAAGCTTGTTCAAGTTACTAAAGGTACCAGAATCAAGTCTAAAGCTAAGGTGGGTAAATCTGACACAAGAAGCAACCTGCAAAGAAGCCAAAATCCAAAGGATTAGCTGTATTATCTGAGGTTGCATTAACTAAAGCTAAACAACTTAAGCTGGCTACCAAAAGAAGCAAGACACAATTTCACAGTTCTCATGCAAGTGGCTTAGGTAATGGAGTTAACACTCAGTCAAAGCTTCCTGATGAGTAAAAACAAAAGACTTCTGGTACAGATGAAGGAACTGGTACTATACCAGGGGTTCCTGATGTACCCATATATGAATCTAAAAGTGAGAAATAGTCTTGGGGTGACAGTAAAGATGAAGATAATGAAAATGATTCTGATGATTTAAGTGATAAAGATGACGATGATAATGATGGTAATAATGGAAATAATTGTGATGATGATGATGCTAATGATGATGCTAAACAAGAAGGTGATGACACGAATGACGATGATGAAGAGAATGATAGTGATAGAACTGAGTCAGACAGAATCAAGATTCCTATTCTCGATCAGTCTACCACTGAATACTATAAAGAAGGAGAAGAAAAGATTGATGATGAAGAAATGATATATGATGACGAAGACGATGAGGTCACTAAGGAGTTGTATGAAGATGTGAATGTGAATTTGGGAAATGAAGACACTGAAATGACCAATGTTGATCAAGGTGTCTCAAAACATTAAAATGTTTCTTAAGAATCAGGGTTTGAGCAAGTAGAGGAAGACGCTCATGTGACTCTTACTCTGGTCCTTGACACACAAAAGGATGATGAACATGTAAAAAGTTCTTCTGTCTCCTCCGATTTTACAAGAAAGCTCCTAAATCTTAAGAATCCATCTCCAGCTGACAATGAGATTGCTTCATTGATGGAAACCTCAGCTCGTCATGCCACGGCAATTCCTGAAATCACATCCGGTTTCGCTATAACTATTCCTCTACCACCTCTGTTCTTCAATCCTCATCTACAAATGCAACACCAGCTCTAACACCAACAACTTCTAAAGCTACAACCTCATTTACTTCTCTTCTAGACTTCGCTTCTGTATTCAAATTCAATGAAAGAGTCACCAACCTGGAAAAAGATCTATCAGAGATAAAACAAGTTGACCAGTATGCTCAAGCTCTCTCCTCCATTCCTGCTATAGTTGATTGTTACATGGATAACAAACTTGGAGAAGCGATAAACAAGGCCATTCAAGCACATAATTTTGACTGTAGAGAAGAAGCTCGAGTTGAGAAAAGGGAGTATATAAAACTCGTTGACTCAACAAGCACATATTTTGTATGTTTAGACAGAAGAAGAGAGAAGAATGCTTCGTGTTGAGTTGAGGAAAAGGGAAGTATAGTTGAGTATATATAAAAACTAGTTTGACGAACAAGGTTCTTTTGAGAGGACAATTCTAGAGGACAATTATCAAAGGGAAAGAAGTCAAAAGTCAATGCTCAACTACCTTAGATTCTTCCTCAAGTGATCTCAGATGTTGTAACTCCCGTTATTGAGAAAAATGTCACTGAGTCTCTAGAAGCTGCTGTCTTGACAAGGTCTTCATCTCAACCACAGTCTTCGTATGAGGCAGCTGCAACACTCTAAGAGTTTGAACTCACAAAGGTCCTCATAGACAAGATGGATAGGAACAAGTCATATGACACAGCTGACCATAAAAGGGAACTTTATGATGCATTGGTCAAATCTTATCAAATTGACAAAGATCTCTTTGATTCATATGGTGAAGTATTTTCTTTAAAGAGGAGTCGAGACGACAGAGACAAAGATCGAGACCCCTCCGCTGGATCAGACCGAGGGACGAAAAGAAGGAAATAAAGTAAAGATGTTGTGTCTTCCAGAGATTCAAGGTAAAAAAAAAGAAGTCTTCAAGCACCTCTAAAGACACCTCCCAATCTCAAGATAAGTCTTCCGGCAAGTCTGCCCATGTAGAGGAGCCAAGTTATACTGTTGAAGACTCAGGCATGCAACAAGATCAAGAGTTTGTCACTGGAGACAATGATGAAAAACCCGCTGACAAGGAGGTTACCAAAGCTGACTGATTCAAGAAACCCGAGCGACCTCCAACTCCTGATCCTGATTGGAGTGAGAGACAACATGTTGACTTTCGACCTCCTCAAACCTGGATAAATTAAGTTGCGCATGCTGAAGAACCTCCCACTTCATTTGATGAGCTCAATGATACTTCATTTGATTTCTCTGCATTTGTCATGAATCGGCTTAAAATTCCAAATCTGACTCAAGAAATTCTGGTTGGACCGACATTCAACCTGATCCAAGGCACTTGCAAGAGTATTACGGAATTAAAGTACCATCTTGAAGAATGTTCCAAAGCAACAACTGAACAACTTGACTGGCATAACCCCAAAAACAAACCGTATCCGTTCGATCTCAGAAAGCCTCTTCCGTTAATTCAAGATCATCGATGACGCCAAATTATCCCTAAGGATTACTTTATTAATAAAGATCTAGAATATCTGAAGGGTGGAGATTTAAGCATACGATACTCAACTTCTGTAACAAAGACAAAGGCTGCTACTTATGAGCTCAAATGGATCGAAGACTTGGTTCCCGAATTGTAGAGTCCCGTGCAGTTGAAATATGATCAACATGCTTACTTGGACACTTCACACTGGGGTCCCAAAAGCCAAAGCTTTTACAGATATGCAAGTAACTTGACTTTGTCTAAAGATGTTTACTCCAGAAGAAGAATTATTGAGGTGACCAGACTTAAAGTTATAAAGAAGTATGACTACGGTCACCTGGAAGAGATTGAAGTGTCGAGATTATTAGAAGCTATATACGTTTAAAGAAGGTGATTTCAAAAGACTTCGTCTGTAAGACATTGAGGACACGTTACTTCTACTCGTTTAACAAAATCTGACCAATCTCACAATCGATGAGCGATATGATTTGAATGTGGCATTACGTATGTACATCAGACATATTGTCATTCAAAGGCGGGTGGAAGATCTTCAATTAGGTGTCAAAAGTTACCAAAAGAAGCTCAACCTCACTAAACCCGATACATAGAGATCGAATCTCAGGAATAAAACCTCATACACTTCATACTCAGACCCTCATGGAATGATATACGTGGATCAGTACAAGAGAAAAAGATTGATGCGCGCTGATGAACTCCACAAGTTCAGTGATGGCACGCTCAATGATGTTCGGTCTGCTCTTCATGACATTGCTGCGGGAATAAGAATGGAATACCTGCCAATGAGGAAATGGAGTAACTTAGACAAGAAGAGGGCTCGCATTATGGTTCAGGATATAGACAAGTAGCTTTATCAGAGGAGGTTGATGCAGAATCTAAAGAAGTTTGTTGGTGGAAGGGAATACGGGAATGATCTCAGGCTACTGGAAAGGACAATATGACTCTGTCATATCTTGTCTCAACTCATTTTAGTTTAATTTCTCGTCTATAATAAAATTTGTGAATATGTGAATAAATAGTGTAGACTATAATTAGGCATATATAGTGTTTGAGTATGAATTTTCAAGAATTTCTTAGTAACTTCCAAATTTTTCAACTTAATGTACTCAAACACCATATAATTCCCTCATAATTTGAGGGGGAGCATTAATATGTTCTAATAATCGGCTTGTTAATAATTGGACTTCTTTTCCCTGAATGCATATATTTTATCAATTAATATCTAAAATATTAAAAGATTTAACATTTTTGATAAGGGGAGAAAATATGATTAAAATATATGGCTAATAATGTGATTTTTAAGATCTCAAGTATACGCTAACCCATATATGTGCTAAACTCTTTCGATTAATCGATGCACATATAAAGGGGGAGCAAATGGTTACGTGATTGGCTGAAATGTCAAAGTACCAAAGACGGACCATTTATATTACTGTATTGCAGTTAGAAGGTGGTTAAGTTTAGGTATTCATTCTTATGATCCAGCCAGAACCAGAGGGACCTACCCATGGATATTCCACTAGATAGTGTAGTAGTCTTTAGGTATGAAAAAAGGAGTAAAAGTGAGAATTAGGGAAAAGTGTCGACTGAGATGGAGCTAGTACTGGAACAAACCGAAAAAAGTACTAGTTATGAAGTCTCAGTAAGCGCTGAAGGGGTTGAAGAATTAAAAAGAAAAGTTAAGATAAAGGGTGAAAAGAAAGAAGCCCTCCTTACACTTAGGCAGAAACCGGGTCAATACATCTGCTATCAAGAATCGCAAAGATGATTGCTGACATTGAATACTGACATCATGGACCCAGTGATGTAATGCACAACCCTCCCTAGCCACTCAGAATCTCTCAAAAGATTTTTGTTTGATTTTTCATGGAGATTACACGCATTTCTATCAACTTTCTCACTCCGAATTAGTTGGTATTGAAAAGGTGGCAATCTGCTCTAGCCTCCGATCACTAAAACCAAAGTGCACTATTGAGTCTAGAGCCAAAAGAGATCATCCATAAATCTGATTAGGACACTTGTCAAATTTATTCTTGCTAATTCACACAATGTGAAAAATAAGAAATATATATTAAGAGTCCTACGCATTATCCTTGTGATTTTGCCAAAACATCTGAGTGATACTTAAGTATTCACAGTGAAGATGGAAATCCTGCTTGAGCCAACATCAAACAAGCTCTTGGTAGGTAACATGTGAGATCCTATACGGATCGAGCTTGTGATACTGGATATCGATTTGGTCCAACTTATGAATTATTGAATTTTGAAAAAGGTAAAACTGTTGGTGTGACATAAAAACCGTTTGCAATTTGACACACCGACTGATTTTCTAAATAGATTTTCAATCTTATGTCCATGAGAAGCCTCATAAGGGTATCTGGACATATGAAAGCTGAACATGAATTAACGGCTTAATCAGGAAGATAGTAATTTACCGGTTCACTCTTACCGTGTTGTCTGCTTTGAGACGCTCCGATAATAAGAACGGCTAGCGCAGCTGCGAAACCCTGTCAAAGAGATTCTTCGGAATTCTAACTGATCACATATAATATTTATACTGAGTAACGGGGAACTGTGGTTGCTACAACTGTATTCGATGAAGTGACAAGGCAACTTTCATCCATATATGTTGTTTTCACTAACCCATTCATGTAGGTTTCCTGACGGCAGTAGCAGTTTCCCGATGACAAGTCAAAGCCAATACCACATGCTCATACTCAACCGACATATATAAAGACATCATGAAAGATCAAGTACATGTTTCAAGACTTCCGCTACTCTGATACCATACGTATTTCTTGAAGCGACGAAGTATTAAGTTGATACCATACGTCCTCCATAAAGTGACAAAGCGTTAAAGTTAAAGAATAACAAGAAAATGGTTACACACGCTTTCAACATCAATAACAGTATGAGCATGTTGGTCCAGAAGCTACAAGATCACAAGAAGGCAAAAGATTACAAGATGGCGAAAAGAGATTATGCTTGGTTGATGATCTCAAGAAGTTCAATATCACATTCATGACAAGTCAAAAATAAAAGTCAAAGCCTAAAGTCAAAGATCACTACAACATTTCACAAGTTAATGATTGAAGTTAAAGACTACGAGCTCAAGACTAAAGTCAAAGCATAGTATGCTAGGTTCTAATTTTTGTAAATTAGAGTGCCTCCCTTAGGGGGAGATTGTTAGGAATGCGAAAAGTATTGGTCACTTCCAATATAGTTAGTCGTAGCTCATAGATTAATCATATGGTTAAGATAGAAAGCTAACGGGGCTAAAAGCCCATGGAAAGCCTAGTATGAGGTCCATGGCCAGTTACATGTAATAGTATTTATACCCTCTCCACACATGGAGAGGGTGTTGGTTGGTTCATTTGTCACACATAATCTAATCTTTCTTTCTTTATTTCTTTGTTACTTTCTCTCACTAGAACCATCCTCCCATCCACTTTCTCTCTTTAGAATTCTTTATTGTTCTTTGGTGTTATAGATTACTAGTATACTACAATGAATATGTGGCATGAATTAGGGGGAAGCTGATTTAGAAGCTTCTACTTAACCAAGAAGTGTATGGGGTTACCTAGTTTATACTTATTACAGTATTTCTCTTACAAGGTACTACAAAGATGATTCATGTTGGAGTGCAGACTTGAAGTCAAAGACCACAAAAGATATCATTAGCATTAGAAGCTTCATGGAAGTTCTTGTTCTTAATCATTATGTACTTGTTAGGAAAATATTATAAGTAATTCCGTATATCGTCCTGTGGGGGAAGATTGTTAGGAATTTAATTTACGTGACGACATTTATGGAATTACCATAGTTTAACATATGACCACACACAGGGACTAGAATAGTCAATATAGGATTCTTATGTAATATGTGGTGGTATAAATCCCTCTCTATGGCTTCTATAGAGGGGTTGAGGCTTTTGTAATCTTTTCACTTTCATTCTATTTTACATCTTTTGTTTCTCTCTGAAATAATGGCTATCACTTGGTTTGAGTCTCCAAGACCACCAGATCATAGATTCTTTAGTTCCATCAAGTTATCACCAGAACTAGCCCAACATGGTGATAATGAGGACGTGTTGGTTTAACATTGAAGGGGTTGAAGAATGAAAACAAATTGTAAGGATAAATGGTCTAAAGAAAGAAGCCCTCCACATACTTAGGTAGAAACCGGGTCAATACATATGCTATCAGAATCACAAAGATGATTGCTGGTATTGAAGATAGTCATCATGGACCCAGTGATGCTATGCACAACCCTCCCTAGCTACTCAAGATCTTTTAAAAGATTCTTGTTTTCTCACAAAGATAAGACATGTTATCTATCGACTTTCCCACTCCGAGTTAGTTGGTATTGAAAAGGTGGTCGTCAGCTCTAGCCTCTGATCACTAAAACTAAAACGCACTTATCGAGTCTAGAGCCAAAAGCGATCAATAATGAATCTCATTAAGACCCAATCCCAAAATACACTTTTTGCTCACAAACAAAGAACAAAAGTGATATCTAAGAGTCCTACGCATTATCCTTGTGATCTTGCAAGAACATTCAGAGTGATGCTCTTTAGCATTTCACAATGACAAATGGAAATCCTTCCAATGTCAACATCAAACAGCACTGCGGTAGGTAACTTGCGCGCTACTATATGAATCAAGCTTATGTCAACTGGATATTGATTTTAGTCCACTCTATGAATTGACGACTCAATCAGTAAGATAGTAACTAATTGATTCACTCTTATTATGTTGTCTACTTTGAGACGTTCTAGTAATGAGAACAAGCTAGTGCAGCTGGAAACCCTGTGAAAGAGGTTCTTTGAATCTACCTGATCACATGTATAGTATTTATACTGTAAAACGGGAAACCGGAGGTTATTGCAATCGAACTTGGACAAATGACAAAGCCATATTGATCCATATCTGTTATTGCTAAGCCTTATAAATGCAGGTTTAGACGACGGTGACATGACCTTATCCTAGCTGAGTCAGATTCATTACCGCATGCTCATACTCAAGACTTAAAGTTTCATAAAATCAAGAAAGCTCAAGATCAAACAAAGACAAAGACTTCCGCTACTCTGATATTTAACATCTTCCCTAAAGTCATAAAGTATTCAAGTTTAACTTTATCAAGGGAGATTGTTAGATAACTTTCAAGATGATATACAGTATGCGCATGTAGGTTCAAAGACACCAGATTTCAAGAAGGTGAAGTATTACAAAGATGATCAAGTAATGATGCGAGATTTATGATCACATGAAGTTCAAAATCAAGTGATAAAGGCTCAAGATCACAGTTTGTCAAGAATGATGGAACAAGCTCAAGCTAAAAGATCAAAGAACACTACAAAAAGATACAAGATAAAGATCAAGATTCAAGACTACGAGCAAGATTGAAGAATATTCATAGAATGCTAAGCTTGAGTTATTTGTAAACTGGAGTGACCTCCCTTAGGAGGAATTGTTAGGATTACAGAAAAGACTCTGTCACTTCTAGTATTTTAGTTCTTAGCTCGGAGTATACGAAATGTAATAGTTAGAAAGATAACCGGGTTAATCCATGCATAACCCATGGGTGACCAGCCTTGTAAGGGATATAGATACCCTCTCCACACATGGAGGGGGTTTTGGTTTTCATTATATCATAAGCTAACTGTGTTTCTCTTAATAGAAAACCCTCCACTCCTTTCTCTCTCTAGATTCTTGCTTTAATATTCTTCGTGTGTGAATGATATCTATTCTACACGTTTTATCTGCATGGCGTTTACTTGTTTATTTTCCACTGTGCATGTTTTATACCTAATGTGGGTGATATTAGGAATCAAGAAAAGACTCGGTCACTACCAAATATATTAATTCTTAGCTCGTAGTTAAACGTGTAATAAATAAGTAAGCTAATCGGGCCGACCCATGGATAACCCATCGATCCAAACGCCCTAACCATGTATACATACTATAAATACCCTCTCCACACATGGAGAGGGTGTTGGTTTCTAGTTATTTCATTCACATTTCCTCCTTTCCCTCTCTAGAAGCTAACCACCTCCTTTCTCTCTCTAGAATTTTTTTATATGTGTGGGATTGATATACTACAATTGGTATCAGTCGCCATGGGATGATTACGTGTTGATTATGTGCGTTTTTACTTGCAAAAATCTAAGAAAAAAAGTGTGTTTTAAGCTTATTTATTTGAAAATAAAAGTGGTAATAATTTTGATGTTAAAAATGTTAAAGTTATGGTTTTTATGTTAGATATTGCTTAGATATACTTAGTTTTGCAAAAAAAAATTCAAGAAAAAATGTTAAAAATTATGTTTTTATGTGTTTCTGTGTGTTTGGTTTGTGTGTTGTTTTTTCTTCAAGCAGCGATTTGGTCATATAGTCAAGCGATTTAACTGCTTTGTTTTGCGATTTGTCTGTTTTGGCCAGCGGTTTGAACCTTAAGCTACAACGGTTTGAGTAATTATTCTCAACGATTTGGTTTAAGTAACTTTTCTCATCTATTTGGTTTAAGCTTTCCAGCGGTTTGAGTAAGTGATTTATAGCGATTTGAGTTCGAATCCAGCGATTTGAGTAAGTAAGTTCCAGCGATTTGGTCCTATAATTCCAGCGATTTGGTAACTTTAATCTAATGACTTGAGTCTATAAAATCCAGCGATTTGAGATCATAAGTCTAGTGATTTGAGATCATAAGTCTAGCGGTTTGAGCTCAATTTTCCAGTGATTTGACTCAATAAATCCCGCGATTTGACTTAATCTTCCAGCGATTTGATCATATTTTCTTATGAACTCAAATTCAATTCCAATCACTTCAATTGAAACAACATAAACACCAACCAAGAACACTTAAACAACATCACAATAACACAACTCTCACTAACAATTGAAACGATCTAATCATATCATTTCACACATCAATCAACTCAATACTTCAATTCCTTCAATCATGACTGCTATGACAGAGCATGTTATTGCAGTAGGGGCTGATAACCATCCTCCTTTGCTTGATAAGAGTTAGTATAACTCATGTCAAAGCCGTATGCTACTCTACATCAAAGGTAAGGAACATGGTAAGCAACTTTATGACTCAGTCATCAATGGACCCTTTCAATATGAAATAGTTGAAGTCCCATCAACTATAACTTCACCTCAAATAGTAAGAGATGGAACTTATGAAGATCTCACTAAAGCAAAAAAGATTTGTAGAGCTTGTGATATAAGGGCAACTAACATTGTTCTTCAAGGCTTACCACCAAATGTTTATAGTCTTGTGAATCATCATACTATTGTCAATGAGATTTGGGAAAGAGTCAAGTTACTTATTGAAGGTTCAGAACTCTCGTTGCAGGAAAGAGAATCGAAGTTGTATGATGAGTTTGATACATTTACTTCAGAGAAAGGAGAGATAATTCATTCGTATTACTTAAGGTTTGCACAACTAATAAATAACATGAACATGATTGGAATGTCAATGCAACCACTTAAAGTTAATACAAAATTTGTCAACCATCTTCAGCCGGAATGGAGCAAGTTTGTCACTAATGTGAAGTTAGCTAAAGACATGCACAATACCAACTTTGATCACTTGTACGCTTATTTGAGGCAACATGAAGCTCGTGCAAATGAAGTGTGTCTTATGAGGCAACAATTTTTAGATCCTCTTGCCTTGGTTGCTAACACATACAACTCTCCTACATGCTACACCAATCAGTCTCAGTATCATCAACAACTTTCACCAATAGCTCAACAATATTATTCGCCTCTAACACAGCAACAATCTTATCAAGCACTTCTTGCTTATTAAACAACGGTGGTTCATCACCAATTCTACCAAGCACATGCTATTCATCAACAATCACAAGCATCATTTCCACAACTGGATTCAGGACTTGTTGTACCATCATTTTTTCCTTCAGATGATCCAATTGCCAGTCTAAACAAAGCAATGACTTTCATCAGCACAACATTTTCTTCAAGATATCCACCAACTAATAACCAGCTAAGAATCTCGTCAAACCCAAGGAATCATGCCACTATCCAAAATGGTAGGGTCATAATTCAGAACGTTCATGGGAGACAGAATTAGGGTTATCCAATCAGTATTGCAAAGGGTAATGCTACAGGCTCAGGGGTTAACTGAAGTGTGGGAACTAATGTCACACCCAGCCAAGGCGGAAACATGAGGCGTAACATCATGGATATCATCACAACACAATGGTGTCAACAATAGAGAATCACTACATGCATAACTAAATATAAAAGACACGATGTGTCATGACAATACCGAAAACAAAAGAACAGCATCTTGTATTAATGAAGAAGGGGTCTCATCAATACAAAGACAATGTATCACAACTCTATAATATCTAATAACATTTAAGAATTCATGCAAACAATTATGAAATAAAATCAAATGAGAACTTCCAATGCCATCCTAATGGTCTCTCTAGCCACTTTTATTAACTTCATCACCTTCATAACGCTCACCTGAAAATGATGCTTAAAACGTCAACATAATGGTTGGTGAGAGTCATAGGTTTTACGACACCAACAAAAGATTTAAATCAATTACTGTGATTATATAAAAAAACAAAACATGGCAGGACAATTAAGCTGACTATTATACATGCTAACATGCATTCGTCCCAAACAAACAATCACAATTGGGACGGAACGTGTCCCCCGATCTAAACCACAAAAATAGTCATGGAGATGAATGATATCCTCAATCCCAGACTCTTGGTACCGTATTCGTACAGGTTCATACCCATACAAAGTAGGCGAAACCTCTTTCCCACACAAAGTAGTCTACTGTGATTTTTTAGAAAAAATAATATTAAGTGGAACTATTTTATAAACATTCATTATCACAAGGTACTCAAATTTGGATATGATCGAACCACTCAAAAGTTTGACTTGACCAGACCCATTTAGACACTTGGGAAAAATCTACAAAAATTCTAGAAATTCATATACATCATGAACTTACTACAGTAGGAGTTTCGTTTATTAAAACAAAGTTTTGATATGGTTTTTGACCTCATAAACACAACTCAGAATCTGACCTCAATTTACTGTTTTGACAACAAATCTTGTAAAATCAATTTGACTAACCTTTCGACCTCAAAACCTTTCAGGGCTGGACTTTTTGAAAACTAGACTCTCTGTAGATAATTTTAGGCTCAAGAAAATCAATAAAAGCTATCCGTATGACCAAGTTATGACCCTCGCAAGATGACCCAAAGAATCTGCCCAGTTTTAATTTCGAATTTACAAACCCTAAAACCCTAATTACACATGCTTAACACCACTAATCATCCCCAAAAATGATTTTTAAAGATCAAAAACCTAATTTTACAGATCTTATATAAACCCTAACTTGATTCTTGAAACCCTAAATCACCAAATTGATCTTGATAAAAAAATCTTTTTTTTTCTTCTTGGGTTCGACCGATCAAAACAAAAGGGAGAGAAAAGTGTTTTAGGGTTTTTCCTAAATTTTGTATTTATAAGCCTTAAAATCCTTGTTGTAGTCAAATTAGTTTCTTTTTTCTTTTTTTTCTTTTTTTTCTTTTTTCTTATAACCGGCCAAATAACACCCCTTTAAAATATATATTTTTTTATTTTTTTATAAATTTCGAAATTTATTCATATATATATGTTATTTATATTTTTTGATTTAATTATTATTAATTACACA
>BQNB010183414.1:2334-12406 GCA_026074375.1 Tanacetum coccineum | reverse complement strand
TAGGATTTGGTGGGGGCTGTGATCAGGAGGCAGCTGCCATATTCTTAGGACAACTAATCTCCCATAAAATCGGGACAGATGTAGATTTCTTCATTTTCAAGTATACCCAAGTGGCCAAATTGTATGTAACGCACTTTTATTTAAAAAAAAAAGATGATATAGTTTAAAAGATGATATAGTTTTGGTAAAAAAAAAAAAGATGATATAGTTTTATTAAAAAAAAAGATGATATAGCCAAGTGGCCAAATTGTATGTAACGCACTTAGTTTAAAAGATGATATAGTTTTGGTAAAAAAACCACAAACTTATGGGAGCCAGTGCTCTACAATTATTCTTTAGCAAATAGCAACCACTTTGTTTTTCATAACTAAAAATGTGTACAAGCTTTCCAAACGGAATTTAGACTTTTTTAGAGTTTGTGCAACTATAAATGTATTTTCATTAGACAAATATTATTGACACAATAATATTATTGTCACTTTAACCTCTCATTTACATAATAATGCTTAGAAAAGGTACTCTTTAGAGATTCATTTTTACTCCATTAACAAGCATTTATAATATGAAAAGCAAAGTTAGTTGCAATTCCACATTTTGTAACCAGTTTTAAACCTCTCTTTTCCTGTAGGAATCCTCAAAAGGATTGTCATCATACTTGAAACGGAAAACTCGTAAAGCTATGGCCATCCGGGATCATTACATTTCTTCGCCTGTTTCTAGGTAACTACTGATTTGGATATCGAAGATAATTGATATTTTGTTGTTTGCATAATGATTTTTTTTCTAAAGGCTAGGTCTATTTAATTGAAATTATATATATAAAATTAATAGATTTATAAAATGAAACTATTTTGTTAGTTTTTAAGTAAGTTTTGAAAAGACTAGTTTAACGGGTTTTGTTTGTTGTGGAATGACGCAAACTGATATTATCAGTTTTCTTAATCAGTTTTAAAAGACTAGTTTTATGGGATTCTTTTGGTTATGAAATGACAAAAAGTGGGTATAAAGCCATCTTTTATTTACTCAAAGCTCCACCGTTTTCATTTGTTATTTTTTTATAGTTTATACGAAGTTTGAGCTTATTTTGTTGAAGGGATTGATTTTAAGATGTTTATGTATATAACGAAAGTCAACCTTTGTTATGTGTCATGTGGTAATTAGGCTTTTATGTTTAATGTTTGGGTTTGAGGGTTTTTAGCCGAGACCAACCATATAGTATGTGCTATATTCTTTTTACTCAATTGATTACGTTTCTCAAACATATTTGTTTAAGTTGAAAAATGAGAGGATCATGAGCCAACAATTCTCGTGTGAAAATACAAAGCAAATTTTCATTTTTTACATACATTGTCAAGTGTAAAACTCCGATCGAGGAATACTTTTCTTCTACGGGTTGGGGTTCATTAGGCTCATCCCATGTAGGGGTTCCTCGGGCACAATCTGAAATAATTAGCCATTTCTTCGATAACTCCAACATGTAATAATACCTACCTTCCATCGGAAGGTTCCACTCTTGCTCCATTAAAATCCTAATTACCTCTTCAAACCAAATGAATGAGAAAAAGTCAAAGCAAATATCCCGATACCCCAAGCCCATCTAAGAGGGTTCCATTCAACAATTATTCTCAATATAGCTTTATTTAATTGATGAAACCCAACCAAAACCCCTTCCAAGATTCCATGGCTACCGTAAAAAAGATGGTTGTATTGCTGGCCAAAACCTGTTATCCAAGATTTTAAGAAATTCCTTCCCGATTCGCCCAACCTCATATATCCTACCATCCCAATATTGGAGCCCAACAACATAAATATCCCTCTTCCAAATAAAAATTAGCAAAATGGTGACCATTATTCGCTAAAAAAATCGTCCTCTTTAGGGTAAAGGAAGAGGCGTACATAGCCATGCCTCCTTCCGCGTTTTATCTCATTGATTATTGGAACAATAAATTGTCTAAACGTGAGTTCCCCAAATCTTTCCACACTTATTTTGTAGGTACATATCAACGACTCATTTTTGATTTGGATATATTTTATACTCAGTCTCATGATTGAAGGTTTCTCTAATGGGGCGTGCACCATTTGGAAGTTTATTCCTGCTCAAGCCAAATGGGTTGGTCATTTTTTTAGGTTTTATGATGGTGGGAAATGGTTCATTCTTAAGGTTTAGGGTTTATGGTAAAAGAAATGGAATCTTACGATTTTAATACATAATACAAACACAAATAGGGGATTGTATTGTGTAGTGGGGATTGAAGGTGTGGGTCCGGTGATATAAGACGGAAATGAGAGGGAAATGTTATAGAAGACGAAAACGAAAACCAAAATTAATTTATATCTTCTTTGATAATCGGATTCAACCCGTTTGATAAACCCATGACTTCTTATTTTTTTTAAATCTAACATAAACCTTTTATTTTTTCATATTAATTGACAACTTGAAGTCTTGACGACTAATGTTTTTTTCTTTTCTTTTTCGTAACCCGGCTAACCCATGAGGTTTGAAAATTATCGCTCATAATTTTAGGCGAAATGTCTTTTATTTGCTTAATAATAATTATGCATCACATTAGTTAACCATTTCACGGAGAAAAATGACTCGAAACCTCTCCCGAAAAGTCGAAAAAACCTCAAAAAAATCCTTACATTACAAATACAATTAATTTTGGTACCTTAAATTAAGAAAAAAAAGTTAATAGTACCTCAAATTTAAATGGACCTAAGTAGGGTACCTTTTTTGCGATTTGCCCTTAAATTATTACTATGGAATGCATGCATGTATATTTTTCAATTGCTTAAATCCTCAAATACTTTACAACCGCCTTTACACTTTATGCCGCTTCTAAAATTACAATACTTTTCGATTTTAGAAGAGGCATAAAGTTACGACCGATAATTTTGAAACCTAGTGAATTAGTTGGGTTACGAAAAAGAAAAGAAAAAAAAACATTAGTCGTCAAGACTTCAAGTTGTCAATAAATATGAAAAAATGGTTTATGTTAGATTTAAAAAAAAGTCGTGGGTTTATCAACGTTAATATCCCCCTTCAATCGAAATGGTGGCGGTCCAAGACGTAGCAAGGTACGAAAGGTTTCAAAAACTGAGATCGCGGACGACTTTTTGGTGAAAACTATCTGCCACTGAAGTTGGTTGGAACAAAACTTCGCTATACAGTTTTGCCAGAGGTGTACAGTTCCCGAATAATATGAAAGTCGAGATCAATGTGTTTTGCACGCTTATGACATACCGGATCTGAGTCATGATCAAGTGGCAGTTCTTGGTCACACAGGAGAGTGGGCCGATAGGGAGGTAAGTAATCCTGTAGAAGCTGGGTTTCCATACAATTCTCGGCCTAGCAGTATTGGCCATTAGCCGATATTCAGATTCACACACTAGAGCCGGGAGAAGTTGGTTGCTTTTTGGGCAATCCAAGACTCAGTTACCGCCCTAGATAGATCGAAGAGCCATAGTTTTGAGCGACGGCAGTCCACGGCAACGAGCCCTATCGGCATCAGTAATACCCGATGATCGTGTTTGTTATTGAGGCCTACTGAAAGTGAGGACCAAAATGAGATGGTGATTATGCCTTTGGACATACCGAAGAATTCTTTTGACGGATGAAAATGCGCAATAGTTGGGGCATGTAGGAATTGTGAAACTTATTTACAACGTTGGATAAATCCAGGTCAGTGATCAGTTTGCTCCGTGTAGACATGCCAATCGGGAGTTGTGATGATGAAATCTGTCATTGCCACATTTATTTTCCGTCTTAATCACGAAGTTTGCCTCAAAAAGACCTTGGCGCTCTTAACGATTTTTATCTTGTTCTTTCTTTTTTTTCTAGCTGGAAAAGAACGGGACCCCTTATCGGAGAAATGCATCGGCTTTTGTTGCCTTGTTGGCTGCTTTATTATCAAAATCTTGATTAGATCCTGAGTGGGATGGCCATTCCTGACTTTGCTAATCTCATTTCTTGCTTTTTCTAGTTAATCTATTATTTTTCAGCTTTGAAAGACGAGGCATGGCATTTCGTCTGTTATTTACACTAGCTTCATGCCAAATTTATTTAATTTAACGAAACATGAATCACACACACGGTTCGTTTGGTTTGCTAGGATTGGGAGCTAAAGACGCTCTTAATGCTTTCCTTGAATGCATGAATGGCAATGCACAAGTCCACAGGTAAAACAGTTGTGCCTCTTTCTAGTGAACCCCGGAAAGCATGACCTAAGATGAGCATTGGTTTGAAACCAGATTATAAACACGGGGGTAGACCGAATAAAACATGATTTTGTTTTGAGAGGATAAAGCCACGTAAACATGGAAATAATCGTCAATTAAAGCAACATATAGCGATATCCATCTTTCGAACAAATAGGAGCGGTCCCACATAGTACAATGAAATCAAGTCTAAAGGATGTGAGAACGTTTAAACATTAATGTAAAGGATAATCGTTGTCCTTTAGCAAACGTTGCATGGTGTGCAACAGAATAGGTTTTCGAGGTAACAATGGTCGTAATAGATAAAACACCCAACTTATTTCAAAGTAGAAATTACATCAAATTGAAACGTGGCCCGAAAGGCGAGCATGCCATAACTCATAAGAGGCTGTGGTTTTATAATCTAGCCATAGCAATGGAAAGCTGTAGGTTCATATTTGAGCACATAAAGTCATGTTCACAGCGACCTCTGGAGAAACCCGTTTTGTTTACCGATCTTGAATATAAAAAAATGGTTGAGAAAATAAAACATCACCGGGTATGGTCAGTTTGTTAGCTTACTCACAGAAAGTAATTTCTTGTTAAGTTTAGGCTAACAAGAAATTTCTTAAAGGAATATCAGTGAATGAACAGTTTGGTTGAGCCCGTATGAGTAAATTAGAAGGTCTTACCATTTCAAACATGGAATTTAGCTTTACCTGGATAAGGAGATGAATGTGGATGGAGAGTACTCATGCAGGAGGCATGTGATCGTTAGCTCCCGTTCGTATACTGCCAATGGGTGTATTGGTTGTTAAAATGGCATTGCGCATGGAAAGCTTTTGTAAAGATTCATGCCGATTGAAGCGGAGGCTTGAGTAGCATTAAGTATAAAGACCTTGACACGTAGTGCATAATGGCAATTTGTTAGACATAATTGACAATGAGGTGGTTGGCGATTGTGACCACGTCCCCTGCACTAGGGAGGATAGATTGCCACGATTAGAACGACGCCTACTTGTGAGGAATCTGTGTTAGTCGTTTGCACATGAAAAACAGCGGTGGTGGTGGTTGTGGTAGTACCATTTGTAGTGTCGCTATAGGAACAATTCATTGGACTTTTGGTTGTTGTAACCAAATCACGAAAAACATAGGAGCGGGTTTTGTTGGCTCTAACCGAATTAGCAGTAGAGAAAAAAAGTTTCGTAGGACGGCGGGTCCCAAACACAAGAAACCAGTGTAATTTTATAATTTCAACACGGGTGGGGTGAACCGAGATTGAGTAACTGGTTACTTACAAAGTGCTTTGATACGACGACAATAATCAGAAAAACTGAAGATGTTACCTTTTTAAGTTGTCGGAGAGGAGAGAGAAGTGAGGAATCAGCGCAATAGTGAACGTTCAACAAAACGCATTGCTATACGACTTCAAGACAGCTAGCCATATTTATGTCGTGTCTGAACAGTAGTGAGACCATAGAACATCAGCCGCGCTTCTTCGTGGTTGGACGATTGACGAGAAATGACGGCTCTCTTGATCGTCTTCAGTCCATGTAAGTTGATCGGGTTAGGATTAGCTTTACATTCAATTAGTTATCTTGGGTGACGGTGTGAGATAGACTTTGGTACCATTGATGATGCCCTATCAATTCTGATAGGTGAAGATAGGTATCTATGTTTCTCCATTGAAGTTACATGGTTGAAGTGAGCTTAATTGTTATCATTATGTTCACAGGGTATTATGGGTAATAGGCTTTCGTGAAAAGAGATGATGTTGCCATGGGGGAGTGATTAGATGAAGTTATTTGGTGGGGGAGTATTACGGGTATAGTGGGGGGTGGGTTTAGATTTCTGGTGATTTGGGGGTTTTTGGTCGTGGGTAGGGGGGTGCAGGGGGGGGAAATTGGCGCGTGGGGGGGTCGGGGGTGGGGGGGGGTGGAGGTAATCAGTATATTAGTTTGGTTGTGGGGGGGGGGGGTTGTTGGGTTGACGACACGTGGAGTTTTGAATGTTGGTTTTTTTTTTATTTATTTTTCTTTTTTTTTATGTAATTCCCTTTTTTTCTTTATTTTTTTTTTTTATATTTTTTTAGTTTCCCTTTTAGTGGACTGATACCATGTAACAATATTATTCAAATGACCTCATAACCAAAACCAATGAGGGTGAGTACTGTTTATGAGAGGGGATAAACAACAATTTTTACAAATATCACTCCTATGATTAAGGAGATTGATTTAACTAAATGCCTATGATTAAGGAAAACAAATAAATACAATAAATGTTGTAGTTATCCGTTAATACAATACTTTTCGATTTTAGAAGAGGCATAAAGTTACGACCGATAATTTTGAAACCTAGTGAATTAGTCGGGTTACGAAAAAGAAAAGAAAAAAAACATTAATCGTCAAGACTTCAAGTTGTCAATAAATATGAAAAAATGGTTTATGTTAGATTTAAAAAAAAGTCGTGGGTTTATCAAACGGGTTCAATCCGGTTATCAAACAAGATGTAAATTAATTTTGGTTTTTGTTTTCGTCTTCTATAACAATTTCCCTTTCATTTCCGTCTTCTATCACCAGACCCACACCCCCACTACACAAACCCCAAATCTAAATCAAAATCCCCTATTTGTGTTTGTATTGTGTATTAAAATCGTAAGATTTTATTTCTTTTACCATAAACCCAAACCGCTAACAATGAACCATTTCCCACCATTATAAACCCTAAAAAAATGACCAAACTATTTGGCTTGAACATGAATAAACTTCCAAGTGGTGCACGCCCCATTAGAGAAACCTTCGATCGTGAGGCTGAGTATAAAATATATCCAAAGATTGATCAAAACTGGGTCGTTGATATGTACTACAAAATAAGTGGGGAGAGATTTGGGGAACTGGCGTTTAAACAATTTATTATTCTATTAATCAATGAGATAGGACGCGGAAGGAGGCACTGCTATGTGCGCCTCTTCCTTTACTTTAAAGGGGCGATTTTTAGCGAATAATGGTAAGTATTTTGTTGTTTTTATCCGGAAGAGGGATATTTATGTTGTTGGGCTCCAATATTGTGATGGTAGGATATACGAGGTAAGGCAAATCAATGAACTAGGGAGGTATTTCTTAAACTCTAGGGTAACGGGTTTGGCCAGCAATACAGCCAACTTTTTTTACAGTAGCCATGGATTCTTGGAATGGGTTTCGGTTGGGTTTCAACAATTAAATAAAGCTATATTCAGTATAATTGTTAAAAGGAACCCTCTTATATTGGCTTAGGGTATTGGGATATTTTCTTTGTCTTTTTTTGAACAAGTGAGATTCATTTGGTTTGAAGAGGTAATTAGCAGTTTAATGGAGCAAGAGTGGAACCTTATTATGGAAGGTAGGTATTATTACATGTCGGAGTTACCGACAAAATGGCTAGTTATTTCAGATTGTGCCCGAAGAACCCCTACATGGGATGAGCCTAATGAACCCACCCGTAGAAGAAAAATATTCCCAGATCGGAGTTTTACACTTGACAATGTATGAAAAATGAGAGGATCATGAGCCGACAATACGCGTGTGAAAATACAAAGCAAATTTGCACACGAGAATTGTTGGCTCGTGATCCTCTCATTTTTCAAGTTATACAGATTCGTTTGATAAACGTAATCAATTGAGTAAAAAGAATATAACACATACTGTTTGGTCGGTCTCGGGCTAAAAACCCTCAAAACACAAACATTAAACATAAAAGCGTAATTACCACATGACACATAAAAGGTTGACTTAGAACATGCGATTTCATAACTAGGTCATCTCATAAAAATTACTTAAAATCAAAACATAACAAATAAACTCACATTTTTTAATACATTATAATTAATCACTCGATCATCTAAAAAATAGAACACTCAGATTGTAACCTAAACTTTCGTTATCTACGTAACCAAATTGTCGCATAATAACAGCTTAAAATCAATCACTTCAACAAAATAAGCTCGTATAAATTACAAACAAAATAAAATAACAACAAATGAAAATGGTGGAGCTTTGAGTAAATAAAAGATGGCTTTATAGCCACTTTGATTAGTTCTCCTTACTTAGTCTTGCTTAGGACTGCTAAATGGATTCTCATAGTGGTATTATTATGGTTATTTTTTTTGCAAGTTATCTTTACCCGGTAGGAAGACTTAATATGGAACACTACAAGATATATGACCTTTAGTAACTCTTACAAAGTGGTAAACTAAACCAATAAACAATCACTAAAGCTATTGTTGTTTACAAACTAGTTAACCAATTTAACTACGAGTACGTCGCGGATTAGATGTAGTTTGATATTATAGATTAACACATAAATTAAATAAGTAATTTACTAACCTTTTGTTTATTGAGTTAAATCAATAAACTAGCACGAGATCTTGATTCTTAAACTTAACGGTTAAAGAAAAGAGGGTGTTTATATAGTAACACAACTTGTTCTCCAAGCTTTGTCTTCCAGTTCATATACTTTTTGAAAATTGACACTTAGACCCCCTTCTAGTCCATTCCATAACCTGCTACTATATAGATAGGAGGACGAGAGTTTTCATTTTCGACATTTAAGTCCTTCTCTTTTGTATTCGTGAAATATATTATGCATTCAATAAATATTGTTAACCGTGTTTTTAGTAAAGTGATGGTCATTGTTAATCTCGAGCCTTATATAAGAAAACGTAATTTACGGGAATTTATTTAAGCTAATATTGTCTAAGTTTTGGGCCTAAAGCCCACTAGTTATCAAGCCCGGCCCATGGAAGCTTACCAAATTCCATGACCGGCCTACAACTTGTATAAGTACCCTTCACCACACAAGGTGAAGAGTATTCATTTTTTTTATTTTTCTTTCTTTTACTTTCTCTCTCTAAGTTTTTCTTTTATTTTATGTTTTGTGGTGATGAAATAATATCCCAACCTGTGGTATCAAGACCTTAGCTTGGGTTTTGTGGTCTTGTTGTGGTGAGCTTATTCGAGCTTATTGGTTCGGCTTCAAGAGCTTATTTTCTTTACTTTTTCTACTCGGCAAATCTTTTTGTTACACGATAATTTTTTATTCTTGGCTTTCTGTCTAAAAATCACATTGTGACATCTTGGGCTTATCTACAGTAACAATAGGCCACGTTTAGGTTTGATTTGCATTTTAAAACGTTGTTTTGTGTCTATGTTCCACCAATAAGGGTAGAGGTGAACAAAAAAACTGGTTTTAAAAACCGGAACCGGTTTGAAACCAAAAAACCGAACCGGTCAACACCGGGTTTGACCAAACCGATTTCGGTTTGAGGCCAAACCGGCGGTTTGGAACCGGTTTGGGTTTTCTTGGTTTCGACCGGTTTATCAAACCGGTTTGAAAAACCGGTTTCCCTACTGGTTTCAACCCGAACCGGTTCCGGAGCCTACACAAAATTTTCAAATTTCGAATCTTCAGCTTTTAACACGTGGGGGGCCCTTTTTTTGACTTTCTTAGCTGTAATATTTGTTATTTACCACTTTGAATTATTAAAAATTCATGTATTGTGTTGTAGTTCAAATCACACAACTTACAATACAATCCTAAACAAAAAAAAACTATCCAAAGCAAAACCAAATTTCCTTCAATGGCAAGTGAATCCGCATCCGCCTCAACTGCCACCGGTGTTGGTTCAACAAGTGCACCGACAATTCGTGAAATCATAGCAACCAATCAAAACCCCCAGATTTGGAAAGACTTCAACCTTTGCATAATGACCGACAACTCGCAAAAAGCTCAATGCAAGCATTGCTTTCATTTCTTATCGGTCGGTTCCAACACGACGTTGAGGAATCATATAACTCATCCGCATTGTGAAGCAAAGAAGGCACAGCAGAACCAGAATCCG
>BQNB010183412.1:0-12406 GCA_026074375.1 Tanacetum coccineum | reverse complement strand
TCAAAACTTGTAGAAGACTAAGCCATGAGTGCAAAATTTGTTGGACCTTCTTCTACTTGATAACTCCAATCATAACCAGAACCATCACAAGACATCAAAGCATTAGAAGCAGGATATCACTTTTCTACCAGCATATGAATATGCATATGTTGCATCCTTAAATAATAAACTCCACATGAGTCATATATTTTCCAATCTAACACTCTGTAACCCTGTTGATTCCTCCATACTTGATCTTTAACATGTGGATCAAACATTGTCTTTAGATCACCTTATAGCACTCTCTCATAGCACTTCTATGGCCTTGTTGATCAATGCTTAGCTTTTACCAATTTCCACAAGGTTTCCAGATCTTCCATGTCAAAGCTTTTGAGCATATGACTGAAGACTAAGTACATCTTTGAACTTCCATCAGCCCTGATTATCTGGTAATAGGTTTTCTTCCCTTCTTTATGGATCTTCCAGTCAACAATGCTTGGAGGCTTAACAGCCAAAGGAATAGCATCAATTGCTACTTCCTCTTTATCAGGAACAATTTCCATGAGCTCTTTAATCTTAGCTGCTTCTTGATCATTATCCACTTCAGCTGTTTCTTGAACATCATCCACCTTTTGCTTTTTAGTGACCTCTTGTTCCAGCTCAGTTCCTGCTCTCTTTGAACTACCCTCCACCAAGTCTGTTCTGAAGTCAACAAATGTATTCACCCTCTTGAAAGCTCTGTCAAACATCTTCTGAATAGAATCAAAAGATTTATTCTTCAAGTCTTTGGGCTTCTTTCCTTCCATATTCTTTAGGTAAGTACACATGATTTTTCTTTGTTGAGCTTGGGTTGGTGGTTTGTTCCTCTTCTCTTCTGCTCTTTTAGCTGCAAAGTGTTTTCTTCTTTGCTCCAAGAGTTGTTGAAATAATTTTGCCTTTTCTTCAACAGACAACCCTTCTTGCTCCTCTGCTTGCAGTCTTTGAGCCAATTCATGATCAGCCTCAATCTTAGCCTGAATATCATCCCATTCTTCAGTCAAGACAACATTGGATTCATCCTTTTCCCTTGCAAGTCTTTCTTCTTCATCAAACTCAGCTTGTAACTTTGAAGCAATTTCTTCATCAAGCCTGATTAGATCTTTCTTCTTTAGCTTCACAAGTTCTTCTACCAATATTCCTTTGCCTTTGTCCTGAACTTTTTCCTGTGAAGAAATTATTATTGTTGTTGTTGTTGTAGATGTACCCAGCTCAGCAATAACAATTCCTTTCCTTGGAGTTGGAATTGTAGCAGTTGTTGTTGTAGCAACACTAACCTTTGTTGAAGCACTGACAGCACTAACTGGTACACTTGGCTCTTCTATAACATTGGCTTTTACACTTTTCAAAGCAGCAAGTGCTTGAGCAAAAGTAACTTCATCAACAGTTAAATTTACATCTTTAGCAGCAACTTCTTATTTTGCTAACACCTCATCACCAGTCAAAGTGTTCACATCAAACATATCAGCATCATCTTGATCATTAACCAGGGTAATGTCTTCATCAACATCAATAGCATTTATCCTCCCCTGTTTGGATGCATCCTCACCCAAACTTTCTTCATCTCCAAAGGATTATACCTTAGTTGTAAGACCAACTTTATATATCCTTTTAAGCCTATGAGTTCTTGACCTATTTTTCTATTCAAGCTTCTTGACCCTCCTCTTTAAACTGACAATCTCTTCAGCTTGTGTGGTCTTTGTCTTCTCCAAATCAAGAACCCTTTGTTGTAAATTGGTACATAGTTCCATCAATTCCTTTAGTTCCAGTCTATCCTCACCACTTTGAAGTGTGTTACCTCTTGCGAGCAGTGGATCATTGGAAAGTTTAGATATATTCTCAGACCTAGTTTGAGCAATAGTATCCCCCATGGTTTCTTGGCACCTGGGACCACCACCTGAAGTAGTTCCCAGGGAACTAGATTCATTAGGTGTTGCATTGGATTGGGTCTTAGATATGTTACCACTGTCCTGCTCTGCTTCTAAGCTAGAAGCAGTAGTGGCAGCCCTCACCAAACTGTCATCTAAATCCTTATAGACAGCCTCATCTGCAACATTATCACTAGGAACACTAGACTGAGGTACTTGAGTGTCCTTCTTCTTAGACCTCCTAGGTTTTTGAGTCTTTTAAGGTTGAGGAGATGGTTGAATAAAAGTGGGTGTGTGATGGGGATCAATGGGAATTGCTGAACCTTCACCTATTTCTTCTTGATTGTGTATCACCATTGTTGGAAATAAAGGTGTTTCCCTTTTAAAAAAACCTTTCCTTACCCTTCTCATGTTTCTAAAAATCTTCTTAGTGTGAGAGGGTATAACATAAATCCTATTATGACTTGACATCCCTTCCAGTTGCTTATCCAAAAAGACTTGTACAAACCTTGGATACATCAAAAATTTACCCACATTATCCAAGTTCTTCACCTTACTTTCAAAAATAAACTTTGAAAAGTTGAACTTCTGGTTTGTAGCTAAGCAGATAATTGCAGAAGCCATAGTGCTACTAAATTCATTCCATGAAGTTGTTTTTGGACTTAAGCATTGTAAAACAATATGAATAAGGAATTTCCATTATGGGGAGAAGAATGCTTTATAGAAAGTGAGTTTTTGTGAAACCTGCTCATACCCAATTAATGCAAGTTGTTCAAAGATGGTAGCATTGGGTAGACAATCAATACCTTCAACATCTTCCAGTTACAGATCTCTTCTCACAGTTGATTCAGTTATGATTATCTTCTTCCCATCCACTAAGGCTTGTAACTGTACTTCCCTATTGACAGTTTTTGCCTTGACAATAGCCCAGAATTGTTCAATACACGAAGTATAGATTGTAGGATTAACTGTTAATGCATGATTAATAGGGTGTGCATTCAAGAAATCCACAATTTGTTCAAACCCTTCACTTTCGGCGGGTTTAGACAAGAACGCGACCATGTTGTGAGTATAAGCAAACTTTAGGGTCGTCATTGTGTTGGGTTTTGATGATGGATGATAAAATTGAGTTAGGGTTTATGATTAAAGAGTATATGAAAGAGTGAAATCAATTAAATGAGTGATTGAAACCCTTAATCGAAGTATTTATGAAAATACCCTCAACAACATTAACCATCACCAGCAGTAGTAAGTTTATGCCTAGCATCATTAACTTTCACCAGTACTAGTAAGTTTATGCCTAGCAACATTAACTTTTACTAGCAGTATTAAGTTTATGCCTAGCAGCATTAACTTTTACCAGCAATATTAAGTTTATACCTAGCAGCATTAACTTTTACCAGCAGTATTAACTCCAATTCCATTCTAAACACTCTATCTATTTTTAATATATTCAACTCTCTTTTTGTTTTCAACTCACCACTTCTCTCAATTCTTTTTCTCACCAAATCACTCTGTCTATTTTTACACAGCTCTCTTTTTGTTTTTATTCTCACCAACTCTCTTAATTTTTTTTCTCGCCAAATCACTCTGTCTGTTTTTTTATTATTATCATCATCAATCTAACACTTTTCTTTGCTTTTCCTGTAAAATGTTAGTCCAAAAACCAAGAAAACACAATCCATAGCAATTTTTACAATAATCACAACATTAATTATACCAGTAGTATTAAGTATAACTAACAACAGAAACTCAGTAGTATTAAGTATAATTAACAACACTAATTATACTTAACAGCAGAAGCTTTTAATGACATGAATAACAATACTAATTCATACAAAACTTTACAAAAACATAAAGAGATAAAAGATTTTAGAGATTTAACAATCCAATACTAGCAATCAAATATTAAAATCTACTTACATCAAAAGCTTTTGTAAGCAAATCTGCAACATTCTTGTCAGTATGGATTTTAACCATTTGAATCAATTTCTTTTCATTGCAATCTCTAATAAAGTGATGTCTAATCTCTATATGCTTTGTTTTTGAATGAAAAACAGGATTTTTAATTATGCAAATAGTATTGTTATTGTCAATAAAGATCTTGGTATGCATAAAATTATACCCATAATCAAGTAATTGATTTTGAATCCAAAGCACTTGTCCACAGCAACTTGAAGCAGCTACATATTCAGCTTCTATTATGGAATTTGCAACCACTGTCTGTTTCTTGCACTGCCATGATATTAATCTACATCCAAGAAATTGACAACCTCCTGTTGTAGACTTCCTATCCAAGCTTGCTCCAGCATAATCACTATCAGTGTATGCTACCAAATCAAAAGGAGAATCTTTTGGATACCAAAGGCCCAATTTTGGTTGACCTTTTAAGTACCTAAAAATCCTTTTCACAGCATAAAGATGTGATGGAAATCTTGGATTAACTTGGTATCTAGCACAGGCACACACTGTAAACATGATGTCAAGTCTTGGAGATGTAAGATACATCAATGAACCAATCATTGACCTATACATATGAACATCCACTTCTTCACCATCTTCAGCCTTGAGCAGAGGCTTTTGAGTTTCCATTGGTGTGCTTGGTCTTGCACTTCTGTAAACCTAAATTTCTTTAAAATTTCTTCAACCATATTTATCTTATGATCTATATAATATGTTAGCCTTTTTCTGCTTCACTTGTAATCCAAGAAGAATGTAAGTTCTCCATAGAACTCATTCTAAAATTGCTTCATGCATCAACTTCTCAAATGCACAAGCATAACTCCTTCTTTGTTGAACAAAGGATGATATAATCCAACATATACTTGGACAGCAAAATATCACTTGTGCCTTTTGATGAACAAAGTTTTGTCAATTTTCCCTCTTTAAAACCCATTGTCTAACAGATATGTCGACAAGGTTACATACCAAGCTCTAGGAGCTTGATGTAGTCCATACAGTGCTTTTTCAACCTTGTATACTCTATTACGAAAGTCTGGATCTTCAAATCCTTGTGGTTGACATACATACACCTCTTCTTCAATCTTCCCATAAGAAAACACTTTTTACATCATTTGATCCACACAAATTTTAAGAAGCATAGCGAAAAATAGCCTAATTGCTTTAATTCTTGAAGGGGCAAAGACTTAATCATAGTCAATCCTTCTTTTGTGTGTACCCTTGAGCCAACCAATCTTTCTTTATTTCTTGTACAATTCCCCTTTCATCCTTTGTGATTCTTAAACCCTACTGTGTGTCTATAGCCCTTTTTTCATTCGATAAATACACTAATGTCAAAACTTCTCTTATAACTTTGAATTGTAGAAGCTATTTCATGCATAGCCTCTATCCAGCTGGGATCCTTAAATGCATGAATTTCTTTTTTGGTTCTTCATATGTAAAATCAAGCATTACAAGAAGTTTTGAAGGTCTTTATGGTTTGTTCTTTGTTGAATAGAACCTAAACAATACACTCGTGTTCCTTCAAATTCTTTGTCATTAGTTCTTGTTTACAAGTAGCTAATTGGCAATATCTCCAATGTCTTGGATCAGTGGGAGATCTTTAATGAATTCTTGTAGTTAGAATAGGTACTGTCTTGGATTGTTGTAACTAATTGTTCATGTCAGCCATTGCACCATCATCTTTATCATTTCTTGAGAAGTCAAATATGCTATAATCTTACAAAGCAGGCATATTTAGATCAAATGAAAGTTCAATTCTTGTTTTTCTACCAACAGCATTAACTTATTTGTGCTAGCATCATTAAAACATTGTTAGTGCTGGGTTAAATTATCTTCTTTCATTGATATTACATTCACTATCTTGTTCTTGGATCTTCATCAACCTGTCTTCCATCATCACTTGAAGTTTGGATGCCATCATCATGAGAACTCTTTGGCTTGAAATTATGGTAGTCAGTAGTCCATAATGGTAGCAAAATGTAATCTTTGACAGGTTCTGTCTCCTTTTTAGCTTGACCTGCATTATCACTTGCTTTTTGTTACATGCAAACATTAGACAGTGTACCTGCAATAATTGGCTAATAATTCATTGTCTTGTTAGTGCATCATGAATAGCCAAGCTTGGTCCACTACCTACACATTGATGTACTTGCTCACTCAACTAATATGCAAGTTTTCTTCCACTATCTTGTTCTACTATTGAATACTCTAAAGGCTTTATATTCAAAGAGTTACCAACAAAGAAACCATTCATCAGCTTACATCAAATTTGACCTAAGTGAATCTATGTGTGTTATTACGAATGGGTAAAAGGACACCAAATGGTTCTCATAAACTTAATGTTGGTATTATCTACCATGAAGAAGAAGTTCTTTAGGTCTTGTTATGAGGGTTAAACTATAACACTATATTTTCCTACATAGCAAACAGTATTAATTGCTTCTGCCCAAAAAGTAGTTGGCAACTTAAAATCAGCTAGCATAGTCATAGCAGCCTTAATTAGTGTCATATTCCTCCTCTCAGCGACTCCATTTTGTTGAGAAGTTCTAGCTACACTAGATTGTCTTAAAATACCCTTCATTTCTCAAAACTGATTCATTTCTCTATTTTTGAACTCAGTCCCATTATCACATCTAATCACCTTACCTTGTGATCTAGCTAGATTTTCTATACCAGTTATAAATGGAGTTAAGAATGCACACTTGTCTCATCCTTAGTGCTAGAATTAAAACTATGTAAACGACTGGAAATCTCTGTGACAACTAGGCAATACATTTTCTTATAAGGCTTTTTACAATGTTGACCAAACTAGTACATATGGGCACAAATGTAAGGAAGAATGCTTAGTTCTATGTTTTGGACTTACAAGAGGCTATGTGCTGCTTTCCCTTTTGACAAGCAACACATGTTTGATCATTTTCAAAAAGTTTGGAAGGTAAACCTCTTACAAGACTTCCTTAAACCAATTTATTCATGGTTTTAAAATTTAAGTGACCTATCCTTCTATGCTAAAGTTTAGATTTATCAGATGTGGCTTTTGCAAAAAGTCAAGTTAAACCTCCTTTAAGAACTATGTTCTCTAAATCAACACTATACATATTGTTCTTTCTAGGAACTCTAAGTAAAACTTGACTTTCATCAATTAACTTAAAGTTTGGAGATAAAACAATACATTCAGTGTCATTAAAAAGAACACTATTCTTTTTATCACACATTTGTGAGACACTAAAGAGATTAAACTTCAACTCTCTCACAAAATACACATTTTCAAAATCTAGATTACCAGTTTTAATGGTACATTTTCTTATGATTTTCCTTTCTTTGGGGTTCCCTCTAAAAAGAAACATTATCTCCACTTAGTCTCTTCCTAGGTTTGTAAGATGTGTGACATGTTCCTGGTCATGTGCGTTGAGCACCACTATAATTACTCTTGATCCTGTAAATCCATTTGTGGATTGCCCTGCACATTAGATAAGAAAATTAGTTTCTTTTGGGGACCCAAGCCATCACTGACTTGGATCTGCCGTGTGCATCAATATAATCAAACTTTTTTAAGGTGATTGATGTACTGTTGTGTTTAGAAACATGGTATAAAACTTTATGCTTTGGTTTCCAAACCCAACAAGCTGAGGCCTATTAACAGGCATTAAGTTTCTTTCCTTTAATAGCATTAACTATGCTTTTGGCTTGAATCATAAGATTTTTCCCCCTAACAGTATTTACTTTTGATTTAATATTACTATTTTTTCAAATGATGTGTTCTTCTTGTTGGTATTAAAGGACTTTTGATGATCTTAGAGTATACTGCTTACTCAGGTTTGTGTTATGCTTTTAAGCGTGAAAGTAGCGTATTGTTCATTAACTTTAATGAAAAATATGCTAAGTAGTTTCAGTGCTGTGCTAGTATAAAGTTAGTACTGCTTGATTATAGTACTACTATTAGTATATTAGTGTTGCTAAGAGCAGAGAAAAGTTAGTAATGCTGTGAGAGTAAAGAAAATATCTATAAGTAGTTACTATGCGTTGTGCTCAGTTAATGTTGTTGGTGTATAAGTTACTACTGCTCAAAGATTAAGACTGCTGAAAGAGTTTCTACTGTCAGAGAAAGGATAAAGACCAAGAGAAAAGGAGAAAGGATTGATTTGGGATCAGCTTACTTACGTGATAAAGTATTAGTTATTTATAGAATAGATCTAGATAATCTTACTAGTTTTGATTGAATATATTGTAAATTCGACTAGGACTTCTTTGGTGTTATAAAAGGAGGTCATAGGGTAAAGAGTGTAATATGTTGTTTTTATATTTGATAAAGTTGTTATATTCATTAGCTTTCAAGTTTTGTAACCCTTATATAAAGAGATTTGTTGGTATTATTCTTAATAATTTTACGAGCTGTATTGTTTATTGAATTATGGATATTGTGTTACTGTTTCATTAAGAATTTCTTCTAATAATATAGATTAGATTCCGCATTATCTATAATTACACTAACAAAGTTTTACTATAGTTGGTTAGATTTATCTAAATCTAACTAACTTAAACAAGCTTAAGGAATATGATCTGTTGACGGGGGATCCAATAAGAGGTATCTACAACTGGGATAATAGTGGTATCTTAACTTGTTGAGAATGTTGTGATCTATGAAGGAATCTGTTTGTGTTACAAAGATCTTGCTCTAAGATGATATGGATCCAAGATTATGCCCATTATGGTGGCAGCATCTTAAGTTCCCGTGCCAAAACCGGGTGAGTTTGAGTTATGGTGGTCATGAGGATTGAACATTACCTCAGATGATAGGATATGGCACTATGGGAAGTCAGTAGAGAGGAATGGTGCACCTTTTTACCAAAAATAACAAATTTTGGATAGGTAATAAGGCACAAGTGGCGCTATTAACATCTGCTGAGATATAAGGGTGTCAAAGAAGATTAAAAGTGATCGGCAATAAGTACTTTAATGATGGCTATTCCCAATGAAATCAGGTTAAAGTTTAACTATATAAAGGATGCTAAGAAGCTGTGTGGAAGCTATTGAAAGAGATTTGGTGAATGAAAGAAGTTATCTAAAAGATGTAAAGAAATCTCTTAAAGCAGCAATATGAAAACTTCACTGCTCCAAGCTCAGATATGCTTGATTAAACTTTTGATAGGCTTTAAAAGCTTGTGAGTCAGTTAGAGCTTTTAGGTGAAAAGCTTTCACAAGAAGATGTTAATCAAGTTATTAAGAAGTTTGTCATCTGAGTGAAACACACATGCTGTTGTGTGGAGGAATAAAGCTGAGTTAGATACAATGAGCATGGATGATCTCTATAACAACCTCAAGGTGTATGAACCAAAAGTTAAAGGGATGTCTAGCTCAAGTTTAAGCACACAGAACATGGCTTTTGTGTCCTCTTCAAATAACAACACTAGCAGCTCTAATAAAGCAGTTAATGCTGCTCATGGAGTTACTACTGCTAATACTCAAGTTAATACTGCTTACTCTACAAATATTGATAGCTTGAGTGATGTTGTTATTTGTTCATTCTTTGCTAGTCAACCAAATAGTCCTCAACTTGCACATGAGGACTTATAACAAATCCATCCTGATGACAAAGAAGAGATAGATTTGAGATGGCAAATGGCTATGTTGACTATGAGGGCTAGAAGGTTTTTAAACAATATAGGAAGGAAGCTTACTGTTAATGGCAATGAGACTATTGGTTTTGATAAGTCCAAAGTGGAGTGCTACAACTGCCACAAGAGGGGACATTTTGCAAGGGAATACAGAGCTCCAAGAAATCAAGACAACAAGAATAAGGAAAGCTCAAGAAGGAGTGTGCCTGTGGAAACATCTACTTCCATAGCTTTGGTGTCACGTGATGGTCTTGGTGGATATGACTGGAGTGATCAGGCAGAGGAAGGGCCTAATTATGCACTTATGGCTTACTCATCTTCAAGTTTAGACTCAGGGTATTCATGATTCTAATTGTTCATATCTTGTATGGAAATCTGTTTTAAACTTCTTAAGATCTCAATAAGATCAAACTATTAAAAGTTTTAAGATATATGATAGTTAATGGTTCAAGGGTATAATACAGGTTTAGAGTCAGAGAAGATAAAACTTAAATTTTCTAAAACAAAGAATAACGTTGTATATGTAGAAAAAATTTATGGCTTAAATGGGATATTCCCGTAGGAGACTAACTAATTGGAGAGGCTTAGGAAGAGCTTGAAAATAGTTCAAAAAGAAAACAGATTGGCATTCAATGTAATGTAGACGTGTTTGAAAAATGCATTCTAAATTTTAAAACTAGATCATAGGTGTCGATAGTTGACAATGCAGAAAGGTTTAGGCTATAATGTAGTTCCACCTCCTTACACAGGAAATTTCATGCCTCCAACACCTGACTTGTCTTTTAAATCTGGTTTAGGATGAGTTTCTTAAGGAGCCTGGTCTGTAGTTCGAGAACAAATGAAAGCTATGTCTCGTGAAGAAGAGTAAGGTAGTTAGGAAGAATAATGACGCCCCAAATTATTGAGAAGGTGTGGTCAGATTGTGAGTAAGAAAATGTTGTCTCACAAACTAAAACTGAGAACGAAAGTAGTTTAAGCCTAGTATTGCTAAGATAGAGTTTGTCAAACCTAAGCAACAAGAGAAATTAAACAAGGTGATCAAAATAGACTGAACACACATAGTCCTAGAGGAAACCAAAGAAACTGGAATTACATAATGTCTCAAAGATTAAGGAATAATTTTGAGATGTTTAATAAAGCTTGCTATGTGTGTGGAAGTTTTGATCACCTGCAGTATGATTATGATAACCATCAGAGATAGTTTAATAATAAAAAGATGGTAAAACCAGTGTGGAACTATACTCAAAGGGTGAATCACCAGAATTTTTCTAGAATGATTAACCCTTGTCTTAAAAAGAACATGGTTCCAAGAGCAGTACTAATTAAGTCTGGCTTAGTATCAGTTAATATTACTAGACAAATTAATACTGCTCACTCAAAAACAACAGTAAATGCTGCTAGACCATTGTCATATCCTTCTAAAACAGCACATTCAACTATTAAGAGGCCCATTAACAAGAATACAGCATTTAAAAATAGTAATTTTAATCAGAAGGTTAATATTCTTAAGGGTAAAAATGTTAATATTGCTAGGCCAAAAGTAGTAGTTAATGTTGCAAGGCTAAAAGCAGTAGTTAATGCTGTTAAGGGAAATAATGTTAATGCTGTTAAGGCCTCAGCTTCTTTGGTTTGGAAACCAAAGACTAAAGTTATAGACCATGTTTCTAAACATAACAGTGCATCAATCACCTTAAATAAATTTGATTATATTGATGCACAAGGCAGATCCAAGTCAATGATGGCTTGCGTCCCCAAAAGAAACTGATTTTCTTACCTAATGTGCAGGGTAATCCGCAAATGGATTTACAAGATCAAGGAGTAATTGACAGTGGATGCTCAAGGCACATGACAGGGAACATGTCCAATCTTAAAGACTATGAAGAAATTGATGGAGGATATGTTACTTTTGAAGGGAACTCCAAATGAGGGAAAATCACAAGAAAATGTACCATTAAAACTGGTACACTAGATTTTGAAAATGTGTATTTTGTGAGAGAGTTACAGTTTAATCTCTTTAGTGTCTAACAAATGTGTGACAAAAAGAATAGTGTTCTCTTTGATGACACTGAATGTATTGTTTTATCTTTAAACTTTAAGTTAACTGATGAAAGTCATGTTTTACTTAAAGTTCCTAGAAAGAACAATATGTATAGTGTTGATTTAAAGAATATTATTCCTAAAGGAGGTCTAACTTGTCTCTTTGCAAAAGCCACATATGATGAATCTAAACTTTAGCATAGAAGGCTAGGACACTTAAACTTTAAAACTATGAATAAGTTGGTTAAGGGAAATCTTGTAAGAGGTTTACCTTCTAAACTTTTTGAAAATGATCAAACCTATGTTGCTTGTCAAAAGGAAAAGCAGCACAAAGCCTCTTGTAAGTCCAAAATAGAGAACTCAATCAGTCTTCCTTTACATATGTTGCATATGGACTTGTTTGGTTTAACATTTGTAAAAAGTCTTATGAAGAAAATGTATTGCCTAGTTGTCACAGATGATTTCAGTAGGTTTACATGGGTTTTGTTTCTAGCTACTAAGGATGAGACTAGTGGCATTCTTAAGTTCTTTATAACTGGAGTAGAAAATCTAATAGATCAAAGGGTTAAGATAATTAGGTGTGACAATAAAACTGAGTTCAAGAATAAGGAGATGAATCAGTTTTGTGAGAGAAAGGGTATTAAGAGAGAATTTAGTGTAGCTAGAACTCCTTGACAAAATGGAGTAGCTGAGAGAAAAAATAGAACACTAATTGAGGCTGCTAGAACAATGCTAGCTGATTCTAAGCTACCTACTACTTTTTGGGCTGAAGCAGTTAATACTGGTTGCTATGTGCAAAATAGATTATTAGTAGTTAAGCCTCATAACAAGACCCCATATGAACTTTTTCATGGTAGAACACCAACTTTAAGCTTTATGAGACCATTTAGGTATCTTGTTACAATTCTT
>BQNB010183411.1:0-12406 GCA_026074375.1 Tanacetum coccineum | reverse complement strand
ATCTCACTTTCATCATCAGAGTTCCAATCCTCAATGATTGGAGCACTAGTGTTGTTCATCCTAACAGCATTAGATTCAATTATGTTGGAAACACCCTTATTTTCATTTGTCTTATCATTATAAGGTGTAACAACAGTAGTAACATCCAAATTTTCACTTTCAACTATTTCATCTATAAATGTTAGATCAGGTTTGGGAGGTATGAAATTTCCTGACAGAGGTGGGGGAACTGATTGATATCCCTTATCTGATCCAGACTTATTAGTTAAATTTACAAAACTTTCTACTGCAGGAGAAGCTGCAGTAGCTGCATCATATCCTAGTCCTGTTTTAAACTTGTCAATTACTTGACTTTCCAATATGTTATTTAAAGACTTGGATGAATTTTGAAACTTCTCTAATGTTTGTTTTAACTGATCTCTTTCTTTTTCTGCTTTTTCCAAATTCATTTTGTATTCATTTAAGGCATTATCTCTTAGTCTAACTTCAAGTTTTAAAACATTTATGCTCTCTTCAAACAGAGCCTCATTTTTCTTATAGTGAGCTAGTCTAGCTTCTACTGATTCTAAACCTGCTTTATAAGATACTGTCGGTACCACTATATCATTTCACTTCCATACCAATAGGTATGAATCAATGATAAGAAACCATAAGAAAAGAGATAGAAGAATCTTAGAGAGAGAAAGTAGAGAGAAAAAATAAAGATGGTTGATTACCTTGCACACCAAAAATACAAAATGAGACCCACTAACCAACAACACCCTCTCCAAGAGTGGAGAGGGGTATTTATAGTTTTTTACTACCCTAGGGTGACGCTTAGGTGTAGGGTTGTTGGGCTGGCTTGGGTTTTGGGCTTTGGCCCGCAACGTATACAATATTAGATTAAATCATGAGCCCGACTCCCTTTCTAGCCAATTACAATGACTAATAAATAAAGACCGAGTTTCCTTGTTCGACTTAATATTTTGAGGCTAACACTGCATGTCTTGAAAAACTTCATTTTCCTGCACTTCTGGTCATGTTGAAGTTTTTTAGAATATGCTTTTCATTTGTCATCCTTGAAGTTCCCTTATCCGAATACTTTGGCTTTGATATGAATTATGCTATGAACTTCTTGTGTAGTATCTAGTTGAGTTTTTACTCCCTCTCAACTAGTAGGCTCTTTTTCTTCAGCTCCTTCCCAAACAGACACCATTGAGACTGATTAAGAATCAATGCAGAAATCTTCTTATGGACCTCCTTTCTCATTTAGGATACACTGTTAGAGGGGATGATATCATCAACATCGTCTCACTTAGGAAGCATTCCAGTCTTGTTTGAATGCAGCCCAAAGTACACATTTTATCCCTTTTACGAAGTCAAAACCGTAACACCAAAGTAACAAGTTGAAGCACTAATCATCTCTGCGGACTAACCTCTGACATATTTTATAAAGCCCGATCAAGTGAACTTGTTGTGCGTCCTTGATGTATACATTTCTCCCTCCAGGAAAGTGCAGATATGAATTGCTACACCAAAGACAATTAAGTCTCGAGTGTACGCATACACAATTTCTCCCTCTATGTAGTCGAAACGGTAACATAAAAAATCAACTAAGTACCGGATGTACACATTTCTTCTCCAGGATGATGACTAACTGAGGAATCATCCTACACATGTGTACATCATATGCCAACTAGAACTGCTTACTTTAGCTTCATAGCCCGTAATTGCATAAGCAATACTCTGTGAGAAGATGTCGAATCATACTCTCTTTAACAATTCTCTCTTGATCAACCCAAACTAAATCCCCTTATCTATTATGTCGGCTAATACTGATGACCACTGATGGAGACAACCCGATGAAACGAACCCGAGAATGAAGCAAAATCCTAAGTTTGTGACTTAATCTTGTACTATCCGTGTGACGAAGAATGGTGCAGAGGCAAATCTCTAAGTACCATATACCCGCACCAAAGTATACAAAAAATACAACACCTCTTGAAATCTCCTCAACTACGTGAGACACTGAGTACTACAATGTAACTCTTTAAAGTGATAGCTATAACCCGTGAGTACTACAATGTAACTCCTTACATCAGGTATAACTAGATAAATCAAGTCTTCATCACACATTGTATATGCCCGAACAAGTCATCTTTGTTGTAGAGAAAATCAAAGACGAAATAAGTACACTCCTCGTGAAAGTCTACTACAAATCCAAATAAGTAACATCGTACTATAACCCCGTGGTCATTAAAATTCAATACTAGCCATTATAAATGAAGGTGAATTTTGATAAGGATCGTTTTTAGTGTAATGTATCGTGTTTGTTGTGTTGTTGTTCGTGATTTTTGATGTGTTATGATTGTTAACGGATATCGGCTCAAAAAATATACCATAAGAACGCATGTCCAAGTAATAAAACCCGGTCACATTGATATTACCCGACATAATATTGTTTTAAAACTCGGCTAAATCCACTAACACTAGCTCATAATAGCGCACACCCCACGTTTTATTTGATGTAATCAACCCAATCCCATCTTATACCAACAATCGGCTCAAGTTTTGAGTTAAGAAAAACTTAGCATGCCAAAAGATCTTCTACCCGACCCAAACAAATTACCAGACCCAACATATGTATTTTGGCTCGGCCCATTTTATTTGTGAGAAAGCCCATTTGCCAAAAATCTTTATACGAGTAGATTCATAGGATAATGAGGGATATAAAAAGGTCAACCCCTAATATCACTCCACATTAACCCTAATTTCATTGTCACCCGCCCCCATCTTATCCTTCCTCCATCATACGCAGTTAACAAACATCTTTCCTCATCCTAACACACCCGTAGCAGTAGTAAGATCATAATCCAACACTTTTCTTAATTGCCATATCCGAAACGCAATTATCCTTGATTTCATATCTAGATTGAATCATGAGCACAAAGATAATGGAACGGCGTCAAGATCGTGTAAGCGGTCTCGGGTAGGTGTGTTATTATGTTTTTGTTGCAATCGAAACAAAGATGAGTTTATAACAGATTTGTTATTAAACTGTCTTTAATTTCGAATAACAACGATGTTTCTTCCATTACATAGATCGATGATGAGGTTTGGATTTCGTGTGTGTGATCTTTATCCGGTCTAAACAATTACTTGTACCACACGAACCCCAATCTGATCTTGATTTATTTTCATTCGAGTATTGGAGATGATTGGAGGGGATGGAGATGTTGTATTGACGATGAGATTAAGAGATTAGGTAGAGGATTTGTTGAATGTGTTGTAGTTGATGTATTGAGGCTGTTGTAATTGTCGTTGATGGTGGATTGGTTGATGTTGGTTTGAATTAAGTCTATTCTTTTCTTTTCGTTTTATGTTGAACCTTGACTCGGCACATGACTCAGTTGAGTCTACTGGGTCAACTCGGTAAATACCGAGTTGACTCGGTTTGGTTTGAGTTTACACCAAACTGCTGTTGACTCGGTCAACACTATCAAAAACCCCAAACCGCTGGCACATTCAAACCGCTGCTATCACTAAATTACAGAGTTCTAATTTGGGCAGCATTTCGTCTAGTAAAGACAATGAAAATTGATAAACCGCTACACCTGTATTCAAACCGCTACGGTAAACCGCCACGGTCAAACCACTGGCAGATCTGGGGACCACACTGACAAACCGCTATCAGTACCATTTTTTTGTTCTTTTGCGAAAAATCGACTAACAAACAAAAAGGTACACTGCCTTGTGCCAAACCGCTGTGTAGAACACCCAAACTTAAAATAAATCAGATATAAGTTTTTTAACTTGACCCAAACCGTTGTAAAGAGCAAAACTATGAAAAATAAGCTAGAAAACCACTAAGCTTAAAACTAGAATAAGCTACGGAATAAGCATTAAACAGCAACAACCCAGAATTTGATACAACCCAAATAAGCTTATAAAAAGCACGAAAATAAGCTGTTAACAAACAACACCATGTTACACCCTTTTCTTTAGATTGGCAGTCATAATTAAACAACACTAGAAAAAGATGAAACTTTTAACAAACATCACAAAAATAAGCTTAAGCTATGGCCTTTTATGACCAAAAACAGCCACGAAAATAGCTTAAAAATAAGCTGAAATAAGTTGTAATCACGTAACACAAACACACGAATACAAGACATAACCTGATGCTCTTGATACCACATGTTACGTGATTCAAAACACCTTATCGGGGGGTCTTGGTTGATCAAAGAACAATAGATGGAATATTGTATTTCTAGTGAGAGAAAGTAGAGAGGGGTGAAAAGAACAAATGTGTTTTATTAGAAAGAGAAAGATAAACAAGAAATGAACTTGCACCAACCTCCCATGGAGAGACATGGGGGGTATTTATAGCCTAAACATAAGCTATCTATCCCATGTTTACAATAGTAGTCCCTGCGTTTAGCAGTTGATCTATAGCTAGTCCAATTCACGTGTAAGACGACAGCTTCACTAAAAAGTGAGGCTAACAAGAACTCAAGAGAAGCTCTAGAAGATAACGACCTAAGGGTCAGCCAAGAGAAGATAGAATATATAAGATGTGACTCGTACATTGAGATCGCCCACAACAAAATGAGTCTTTTATATATCTTGGATCGATGATTTACAAATCTGGGAGGATAAACGAAGACGTATCCCACTGTATTAAAGCAGCTTGGCTGAAGTGTTAGGCGGCCACAGGATTCCTTTGTGATAGAAATGTCTCTCTTAAGCTGAAGGGAATATTCTATAAAAATTAGACCAGTCATGTTGTACGGGTCATAATGCTTGCCAATTATAAAACCCCTGTCTAATAGGGTAGAAATGGCAGAATTGAGAATGCTAAAGTGGACTTGTGGTCAAACAGTAAAGTTGAGACTATCATCAACAAGATGAGGGAATAACGGTTAAGGTGGTTCGGACATGTCGAGAGAAGACCACAATCGACACTAGTTAAGAGAGTGGAAGCTTTGATTGTCGACGGCTTGAGAAGAAGGGGTAGAGAAAAACTTAGGTGGGAGGACAAACTGAAGTATGACATGAAAGAGCTTCTCTTGTCCGAGAACATGACCTCTGATAGGAATGAGTGGATGGCTAGAATTAGATTAGGGGGTTAGTGTTGGAATGTGTTCATTTCATAGTTAATATTTATACAGCTAAAAAACACGTGAGCCTATCGGGGGCACACACACGTATACATAGATGATACGTTTATTAATCTAATTAATATATTAGTCGTATATTTATTAATTATATTAATATGTTTCACGAATTTAAACGGTCATTAATTATACCTTTATGCGGTATAACTAACTTATAATCGTTAACTATACAAGTGAGGGAGTTGGTAGTACGAAAACCAAACCTGTGGGGTGTGTGGTTCCTTGGCCGGTCGAAATACATAGGGAGGAGGGAGGAGAGTGTCGGTTTTGCAAAGTTGAGGAAGTGTTTTATCCTAACTTGGAGAACAAGTTGGCTAGGCTATATAAACACCCCTAGCTCTCAAAACTCACGACATATAGATTAAACCCTTAAGAAAAAACATGTTTTACTCTCCCCTTTTGTTTATTCACGTGGCAACAAGAACTAAACACAAAAGAGTTTAGTTCAATCGTGTTTTAAACCAAGAACACCGAACCCTTGTTGTTTCTTGGTGTTATATCGTGAAGAGAGCACTAGCATCCTAACGTTATTCATTGACGTGTAGTGTGAGCAAATTATAGAGGTGGTTGTTTTAATCACTACAAGGTTTTCAAGAACAAGATTCAAGATCAAGAATAATATCAATTTTCTTAGTAATTCAATTGATTCGAGGTTGGTAAATTATGTGTAATTTATTTGTTAATTCATAAACATCAAACTAGATCTATCAATTGTAATTGGTTACTAGATTATCAAATCCCAACAATTAGATGATAGGTTTGGGGAAGTTTTGTTTTTGTTTCCTTTTTTGCTTTTTAGGCGCGTTGTAGTTTCTCCACATGTCCCTTTGCATTGGTCTTCGCTTTAGGTTCGAGATACCCTTTGCTTTATGCTTTCTCGATCTTAGTTGCTTCCTTAGGTTTTTTTATCTTTTTTTTGTCTATGCTTGCTTTTGTATGTCGTTTGTATAACATTTTATCTCTTGCCTTGCCTTGTAGTGTAAGTTTTTTTCTTTCTTTCGTATATGCTTCATCTGCTTCCTTTGTCTTATGCATGTTTGGTTTTTTGGTGCCTTGCGTGGGATGCCTTTATGCTCTTGCTTCTTTTCTTTATGTTGTCTCGAACTTAGTAGGACCTATAGTTCCTTTTTATCTATTTTTGTCATGTTTTGTGATTATGCCTATGTTGCGTGGCTATGTGTGCTCTCTTTGCTTTTGTATGCCTTTTTGTTTTTGACTTATGTCTTGTTGTGTATGTTTGCCTTCTCATTTTTTCTTGTCCTTTAGAAAGTTACAGTGTTCATATTTTCTTTATCTTCATTCATATTCGAATAACAAAAAAGTTTCATTTAACTCGAAACCAACGAAAACCACTGTTTCGAGCTCTAAGGTTTTGCTTTAAGATTCATGAAGTTCTTCACACACATGTTTGAGAGTTGGTTTAAAGACTCGTTTCACGTGAAATGGTGAGTGAAATAGGCGTATTTACGTATACAAAAAGGGAAGTTAAACACGAGTACTTGTGGGATTGTTTAGTTTAGTAAAATAGATATATATTGGTGCCAATAAGTTGAGTAAAATAGATATAATATAGATATATATTGGTGCCATTATTGTTTTGTTACGTGTTCTATTAGAAAATTGAATATCGAGTTGACTTTGACAAGAATCGAGATGTTAAAGAGAATGAGAAAGGCAATGGAGAAGTATTTAAGGAGTGATATTGCCAAGCATATGAGAATCGGTCTTGATTCTAACGCATATGGTCGGGTAATATTTTTCATAATAGCTTTTGTGTGTCTTCTTACGTATTCAAAATCATTTTGTTCTAACTTAGGCTAATCTCATGATGTATTGTGTACTTGAAACAGGTCAGAAGGCTGTATCTTCACCAGAACGGGTCACTTTGCTATGATTTCGTTGAGAAATGTTGCACGCTAATCTTGAACCATCTTGTAGTCATGAACGATCAAAGGTAAAATCTAGCTTTTGTTGTTTTTCGCTTAAGATTCGTGTATAAATGTTGACTACAAAAGTTATTATGTCTATTCATAATAGTGAGTGCCAAGAGGAATGCAAAGAAGCAGTCTCGTCTCTGTCGCAAGATTTGCTGATCTGCCAAAGTTGCATGAACTTAGAAGTTTATTTACCGAGAGATATGGAAATTCATGTAGGGAAACTGTAACATTTTTATTAAAATAAAAAGTAACTAAATAAATTAACAGAAAATAAATGATAAAAAATTAAATAGCAGACAAAAAGGGGGAGAAGCATAAGACAGACACAATATATCGATAATTAAAAGAAAGCAATAAACGTCAAGGCACGAGGCTCATGTTTAACACGATTCCCTTAAAACAGATTTATCGTATGTTTCCCATGGTACAACGGCCAAAGCAGTCGGACTTGGACAAACTTGCCTGAAAAATCACGGAAGCAGTTGCGTGTTCTGGATCGAAAGAACTGTTGGAAATTCGTTAGAATGGAAATGGAGCTGCGAATTTTTAATGCGTGAAAACGAATGAGACAATGGCTTAATTTATAGCCTATACTTGTCTTGGCCACGAAGACATAATATATGCTAAAGATTAAACCGATTTGCAAATTTTTTAAGTAACTAACACGATTTGAAAATCATTCTTAACAAAACCGAAATCTGTTATTAAACTTGTCCAGAAAGTTTATATCAATTCCTAAAATAAATTAATGAAAATCAGAATCTGCGATAAAAAGATACGCGCACAAGCTCGAATTTTCGGATCTGCATTCGTGTCCGCAGGTCGTGCGGGATCGTATGAGTTCACAAATCTGATTTTTTGCACCCCCATTCAACGCGCGCGTAGGTGTTGGACTAAAACCAACCAAAAGAAATTGATATCTCAACTCCCAGATTTTGTGTTTCAAGTGCCTCGCTTTGAGACATGATATCTCATTCATATTAACTCCATTTTAGACATACTTTAGCTCGTTACAAAACTCTCTTTAAGGAGAACGAAAAACTACTAGCTAATATAAATATATATAACATATGAATATATTAAATAATGTCTAAAGTTTGTGAAAGATCATTTTTCACAAACATTTTCCAACAATCTCCCACATGAATGGATATCGTTCTGCGGTTAAGTCCTGCATAGCATACATAGGTGTGACCCTTTGAACCTTCCCTTGTGAGATGCACTTAGTCTTCTAGATCTGAGTAGACGCGATGTATTTGAACTCAACCTCTATTTACGTAGATGACATTACACTTCACACAAGACTCGCCCTCACCTTGTCAAGCCCTCATAGTCGTGTTGGTTATGGTCATGAACACTAGCCTGGTTTTGCAAGAGCTCTTAGGAATTGTGCCCTTACATTTCCCTTTGAAGCGACCCTACTTCTCTCTCACATAGGTGATTTAATCTTGAATCATTAAAAACATATACTTTTGGATTTCATCTTGATTCATTATGCTTTATGATTTCATCTTGAATCATTAAAATCATATGTTTAACCTCTCAACAAGTCACATTGTTATAGAAATTGGCTAGGAAGTTAGAATATTTATATAGCTCCTACTTTCTACTTCACACACTTCAGCCTATCTTTCTTTACTTTTACCCATCTAATCCCTGCAAACACAATATAAAGACAAATCTTATCTAAAACAAAAATATATTTTTACCTTTTCATACCTTCATGTCACACACATAACGTGATGATGTCACAACAAGTCAGTGGAAAAAACCTAAAACCGAAAACAGTGCGTTAACGACGTCAAAACCAAAGGCTGGCGCCATCAAAGACCAAAACGTATATTTTTTAAATGTTTACCAAATTTGGTGTAGAACTTTTAGGAGTTAAACCCAAACTGATTTTGGAGTGATTTTTAGTGCTTTTCAACTTATGAACTCAAGTGTATCATTGAGATAAGTTGTTCAATTATGTTTATCATTACTTGTTCTTCATATGATATGCTAGATTAAATCTTTTAGTATTTATCTAGGATTGCATGAAACTTGTTAGTGTATAATTCTATTCGCCTGTTGATTCTTTTATTGATTGCATGTGTTTGCTTAGGAGTTTCGTCCTAGCTTGAACTTTAATAAGAGCAACTAGATGGATACTTGATTAGTAGGTTATTTATCCGCACATACTATGAGGTTAATCTACAAAATAATTTAGTTAGGAACTGGTTATATATTTCATGCATGCTAGATTGTTATTGGTGTGTAAAATCCATATGTAGTGGATGCGCATTAGGATGTTAATAGCATATTTTTTTGCCATAAGATCCACAACAACTCATAATTAGGAATTTCGAGCATTCTATTAATCTAGTGTGACAAATAAATATGTAGAATTAGAAGCTAGAATGGAGTAGTGCACCCTAGATAAATATGTCCTTTCATCCTATAGTTCACACCAAGTTTATTTTTCTTGTTATTTTACTTTTCTCGCATTTCAGGTTCATATCAATTTATAACAAATATTCTCAAAACCTAATTTTTTACTTTCTTTCAAATAAACACCAAAGTTTTATGAATCACACCCAGTTTCTTAGAGTTTTTCTTTTCTTAAACTTTTGACACACCAATGTTTGGGGTATTTTTAATCTAATCTTGGAAAACCTATAATGTTGACTCGAAAAAATAAGAGTCGACCTTTCAATCGACCAATGAGAAGGCTCAATTTTGCAATTGAGGCTTCTTATTAGTTAATTGAATCCCTTGATTTGGCAATAAAATGTTCTTTTAATACAAAAGATTAGAGTAAGGATTGCGCAAGTTGTGAAAATAGAAAAAGAAATTAAAAGCACACGTGTTGGGCTTGAGATACTTTTTAGAGGATCGCACGCTTAGAGAGCTAGGTGTAGTGGGCACCAATAATACTTATTGGTGTGCTACCTCATTCGCTACCTCAGCAGTGCCTTACAATAACAACCAATAACTAAAACAACATTAGAGAAAAACCAATAACATTTATTGGTACTTGTTGGTCTCACAAAACCCCACAAAAAATATTCACATACCTACAAACCTAAAAAAAATAATACCAGTGGTACCAATAGGTGCCTTGGCTGAAGACGAATGGCGTGATAGGAACTATGCAGACTGCAGTTGACATATCATTAGTAAAAAAAGGGCTAATCATGTAAAAAAATCATCATACTTGCCACCATATACTTTTATAACCTCATAATACCATTTTTTTCTTTTCTGATCAATAAACTCAATATTTTGTCCTTCTTGGGGGTATTTTTCACCCACTAAGCCGGTCATTGCAAACTAAAAGGCACACACCTTTGTTTGCCACGGTTGATTTCCTTGTCCACCTCCTCCTTCAACCTCATATCTGTGCACGCCTAAACCTCCGTACCATTTTCTACTTTATTTACTTCACCCAACACAATACTTTACTTAACCCGACACATCACTTTCATATCCAAAATATTCCCAAAAAATCCTAACTCAACCACACCATATAATAGGACCAATTCTACTATTTTTTTCCTTAATTGTTGCTGCCAAAAGGTATTTATTGTATTTTATTCAATGTTTTTTACTCCAATTGTAACAATTACTAAAAATTAAAAAAAGTGGCTTATTTCAATTTAGGGTTTTAGTTTAATTTTTTTTGTTTCGTTTTTTGTTTTTTAAGTCTGATGGACATGCCTGATGATGTGGTGTGTGGTGTAACACTCCAAAACCAAGTTTTAAGCATTTTAATTACGAAAAGGCCATTAAGTAAGTTTGACTATGACTTTAGTAGCCTAAATGTGCTAAGAGACTTAAGCATACGTCTGTCAGAACCAATACGGCGTATTGGTAAGTACGAATACGGTGTATTGTACAAGAATAGATATGGCATATTCGGGTTAATGAATACGGAGTATTGGTAGTCTAGCATGGATACGGCGTATCTATGGGTATTGATACGACATATCGGTTAAGTCAAGTACATGTAATATGAAAGTTGAAAGTATAATGTGTCACTTTTATGAGAGAATAAGACCTAAGGGACTAAAGTCGCCAATGTGGCGAACTTATAACCAACAATTATCTGGATACTTCATTATCCAAAATATTCCAGAGAGGTGTGGTGTATGTGTGTGTCGACACAGGGAAAGAAATTGGAGGGAAACCATGTAATGATGATGAATCAAGGTCATAATCAAAGAGTTAAGCCCTAGCAATGATCCTCCCTCAATTAAGTACCTCTAATTATAAGTTAATTAGACTATAGACCCGCGAGTTTCGAGGGTGGCAAAAAAAATGTTGATTTTAAGATATTATGGAGTATATTGAAAAGAAATGTACATTTAAACATGTTTGTATATATACCTATTTATACGCTTCCTTCTAGAATGAAAACATATTTGTACATATTTACACGCTTCCTTCCCGAATGAAAATATGTACTATACTAAACAAATACAAACATGTTTAGATGGCATTCTTTTTCAATATACACATTAACTAACTTAAAAATCCTTTTATGGGTTGCAAAATACACCTAGCAGAATACAAAACATCTTTCAGTGACTAAGATGTACAAACAAAGTACAACTACTCAAACGGAACAAATAAAAACAATGTTAGTATTTTATCCAACTAACCTAATAAATGAATTACACACAGGAAGTATGATATGATCAGCTTCATCTATAATGCATACATTACATTTTTTTTTGTCAAAAAGAAGTGGAATGATTATCCCTAAGCATGTCACTGCAACAACTTTGGCTTCATCTAGTCTTGTCTTTGGTGCTTTGTGTTGGGAATTAAAGGCTTCTACAACTTAGTATTGTTGATTCAAGTTTCTACTGCTGATTGAAGATACTACTACTGCTGAAGATTAGAGAAGATTAGTCTAAGTTATTAGTACTGGTAGTTATATAGTTAGTACTCCCAGTACAGTACTGTCAGTTTATTAGTACTGTTAATATAATAGTTAGTACAGTTAGTTAAATAGTTAGTACTGCTAAAGTGATATGCATGAGATATATTAAGAATAGATATGCATGATCACTTAACGCGTTTTGTAAGCCCATTAGGTTTTCTCGGTGTATAAAAGGAACCATACGGCATAGTTAGGCAAATGCATAGAATTCATATCTCATAGTTAGTTGTTTACAGTAACATTCCGTATTTTCAGGTCATTTTATGACGTTATTCATTTCGTCATTTTTTTTTCACTATTAATTTTTTTTAGTCTCGTGCGCGTTTACTTTAATTCTCATCACATAATTAAATCGCGTAAGTTAAAAAAATTCATTTAACGAATAA
>BQNB010183410.1:0-12406 GCA_026074375.1 Tanacetum coccineum | reverse complement strand
TATTGAACCTTAATTTAAAAACATCATTTTAAATGGTCATTATATCCCTATGGTGGCTGGTCAAAGGAAGCCAGAGACACAATGGATACCTGAGGAGAGAAAAGCTGCTAACTTATCAGAGACTCAAAAGTCTCATAATGTCTGTGCTTCCAGATGACCAAATAAACTCTGTCATAAACTGCTTAACAGCAAAATCTATTTGGGATGACCTGATACTATATCATGAGGGGCCCTCTGATGTGAAAGAAATTAGGGTCATAGACCTGAAGTTGTGCTATAACACCTTCAAATTTAAAGAAGGTGAATCTCTAACACAAACTTTCACCCGACATAAAGATTTAATGAATGAATTAGTAAATGATGGCATTAAACTTTCAAAGCTTGAGATAAATACTGGTTTTCTGTCAGAGTCTTAGAAACACAAATCATGTGAAAGAATCTGAGCTTGCTTCTCTATTTGGTAAACTCAAATATGAAGAAAGCCTTATAAACAATATTTATGATACTAACAAATAGAAAACTCTTATCCCTGTAACTCCATTCTCAACTGCCTTTTTCTCTACCTCTATTGTTTAGGACTCTCAAGATAGTCTTGATGATGAAGAAGATACAAGAAGAAGTCAAGAGTACATGAATGACCTTGAAGAAGAATACCAAGCAAGAGCTCTTTTAGCCAAATCTAAAAGGTTCTTCAAAAAGGGTACCCAAAGATTCAGTAGTGCAAAGGCAACTGACCAAACTGAATGCCACAAATGTGGTAAGAAAGGTCACTTTGCAAGAGATTGTTTTTCTAAAACTTCGGTTCCATCATATCAATCACCTTTTCAAAACAACTCTCAACCAAAATTCCTGAGTTCTTCTCAGCGCAAACTTGAAGTGAGGCCCACAAAAGACTTTGAAACAAAACATAACAAAGTCAAAGCCAGATTGGCTCTTCTCAGTTCTAGTGCTTCAGCTTCAAATCTTCAATGATCAAGAATAATGGTCTTATTACTGAAGCTTATGAATAGGAAGAAGAAGTGTCATCAGATGACAATGAAATGGTTGGAGTAAAGGCTCTCATGGCACTTGCTGATGATGAAAATGTTGCTGTTGGTAAGGAAAGTGCCAAAAATGCTGAATGGGTCAAGATCTCTATAAGAAAGGTACACACTCGTCTTGAAATGGAAGATAATGATGATAAAAAGTCTTTCCTTGATTATTTGTGTATTGATCTTAATTATGTTGAAGAACAAATAAATAATCTTTTGTCAAAACATAGAGATATTGTTCATGAACTAAGACATGCAAAGAACAACTCATTGTATTAAAACAAGCCAAACTTGTTTTTCTTACCATGCAGCATGTAAACACTAAGATTCTCAAAGAGAATCAGAATTTAAGAAAAGAACTGAAAGAGCTAATAAATATCACTGAAACATGGCTTAACAGTTCTAATAAAGTAATTCAGTATATCAGTGAACAAATTCCCTCTTAAAAGAAAAGAATTTTGAGACTCGATCAACTCACTGAAGAACCCTCTAGTTCTGGGCAAACAGACTTAATCTTTCTAAAATATTTAGCTGATGACATAGAAGTGTCCATTCCAGGTATTGAATAACCCTGGTTGTCAAAAGCTGAAGGATCTACCTTGCCAAATCATGATACTGGTGAAATCCTTCCAGCTGTATCACAAATAAAAGCAACTGATCCTTTAGTTGCTATCACTGACTCTTCAGCTAGTGAACATGATTTAGCTAATGAATCTTCAGTTTGTAGCACCCCTTTTCCTCCACTTGAGAAGATAGTTGGTGCTGAACCTGTTTCTGAGCCAATGACTATCAAATCAATTTTGAAGTCAAAATCTACATTTAAAGCTGAAACATTAAAAGGTGTCATAATAAAAGAATCATCCTCAGCTCCTGCTAAGGTTAACAAAGATGTTTCAGCATCAAAAATTAATTCAGCTCCTGCTGGTAAATTAAAGAATATGAAAACTAAAGATGACTTATCTTTGTCTATTGTAATGAAAGAACTAAATATTATAAATTACAAATAAGCAAAAGTCAGTCATTTTATTCCAGAAATAACAAATCTCAACAGGTTCCCCAAAATGCACTTCAAAACAAATACAAAACACAATTTAAAAGGAATTGTAAACTCTATGGACTAAACAACCATCTCTCTAAGAATTGTTACAATGTTTATTTTGTAAAGATTATGAGAGAACTGATCATAGAACCTGTGATCATGCTGAATATATGTCCATCATGAATATGTCTCAACATCTCAAAGGTCAAGGTGGATCTTCTTCAAGATCTAAAACCCCAAGACCATCAAAACACTTCTTCCCTCCCTACATATACTGTGGGTTCAATGATCATCTATCTGATGATTGTGTAAACAACCCCATATGTGATATATGTGAAAGTTGTGATCATGATACACATGGTCATAACAGGATCATTTCTCTAAAAAGAGGAATCAAACCAAGAAACCCTCAGCATGTCACAACAAGTTATGAAACTTGTGGTAGCATAGTTTATACCACAACTGATCACAATGACATTGAGTGGTTTAAAAGAGGTGAAGCACTTCAAGCTAAGAAAGCTGAAGCTCTCAAAACAAATAAGATTGAATCTACAAATGCTAACAGATCCAAAACTTCTACTAAAAGGTGGGTTTCAAAGCAAAAATAACCATTCAACTTATTTGTGCGGTATGACATCAGGAAGCCCATCTGTACCTGGACAGTGGATGCTCAAGGCATATAACTGGTGTCAAAAGTTACCTATACAAATATGTGGAACAACCAGGACCTAAGGTAGTGTTTGGAGATAACTCTACATGCACCACTGAAGGTTATGGTTCTATAAAATGTAATGGTATATTTTTCACAAAAGTAGCATTTGTAAATGGTCTAAAATACAATTTAGTTACCATCAGTCAACTATGTGATGCTAAATATATTGTTTAGTTTGATGAGAAAAGAGGAACAATCTTCAACTCTAACAAAGAAATTGTTATGATTGCTCCAAGAGTAAAAGATGTCTATGTTCTTGACATGACTTCTTCTAAACAAGCATCTTGTTTCTTTGCCAAAGCTACTGAAAATCTCAACTGGCATTGGCATAAAAGACTTGCTCATCTAAACTTCAAAACAATCAATAAACTAGCAAAACAAAATCTTGTTATTGGTCTTCCCTCACTTGTCTACTCTAAGGATAAACCATGTTCATCATGTGAAAAAGGAAAGCATCATAGAGCCAGCTTCAAAACTAAACAGACATCTTCTATCAAGAAATGTCTTCATCTTCTTCACATGGATCTTTTTGAACCTATAACTCCTAGGTCCATTAACCATGAAAAGTACACCCTTGTCATTGTTGATGAGTACTCAAGGTACACCTGGGTATACTTTCTAAAAAAGAAGAGTCATGCACCTCAAACCATTATGTCATTCATCAAAAGAGTTGAAAATCAAAATGACATCAAAGTCAAACAACTCAGAACTGACAATGGTACTGAATTTAAAAATAACATTCTTGTAAACTTCTGTGATGAAAAAGGGATTTCCTAAAACGTTTCCTCTCCATACACACCTGAACAAAATGGTGTTGCTAAAAGGAAATACAGAACTCTCATAGAAGCTGCAAGAACAATGCTTTCAGGATCTGTCTTTTCAAAACAATATTGGACTGAAGCTGTAGCCACTGCATGCTGCACTCAAAACAGGTCCACTATTGTTAAGAGACATCTCAAAACTCCTTATGAAATCTTTCGTGGGAGGATTCCAAACATTGACTTCCTTTATGTTTTTGGATGTCTAGTTTCATCTACAATCATAAAAACTACTTAGGAAAGTTTGATGAAAAAGCTAATGATGATTATTTCCTTGGATACTCACTTATTTCCAAAGCCTTCAGAGTGTTCAACACCAGAAGACAACAAATTGAAGAAACCTGTCACATTACATTTGATGAAAGCATTAATGTTATCAAATTCACAAAATCTTCAAATGACAACATCACCATTGATGAATCTGAAAGATATCCACCTGATAAGTATCTTCATCTATATGAACCATCTCAAAGGTATCAAGTAAATAGCAATGCTATTTCTTTCATAGATCCCTATGAAAGACCTGAATCTGTTATCATTGAAACTGATGTTTCATCTGATCAACATGATCAAGCTGATTAAAAGATCACTCAGCTCAAGATAATGGAATCTTAAATGATGATCAATCTGAGCACTCAAATCATAACAATGATAATCATATCATTGATAAACTCCTAAATACTAAAGATGTTTAGACCACTAAACCACTATCCTCTCCAGCTGAGGATGCTTCAGTTTCAAATATAATTCCAATCTTAACCAATCCTTCTTTACCCATCCCATCCATGTCCTCTCCGGCTCTTCAATACAGATGGTCTCAAGACAAACATATTGACCTGGTTAATATAATAGGCAATCCAGGAGCTGTAATGCTTACTAGGGCCATGGCCAAAGATCTAAGTGCTGCTTCAGCTCATGAATGTCTGTTTGTAGACTTTCTATCTGAAGAAGAACCTAAAAAGGTTTCTGAATCACTTAAGCATCCTTGATGGGTTGATGCCATGCAAGAGGAACTAAACCAATTTGATAGAAACAAAGTATGGACATTAGTTCCTGCACCTTATGGTAAAACCATAAACAAGAATTGTTATAAAAAACAAGGCAAGGCTTGTAGCTCAAGGCTACAATCAACAAGAAGGCATAGACTATGATGAAACCTTTTCTCCAATTGTAAGACTTGAAGCAATCAGGATCTTTCTTGCCTTTGCCACATACATGAACTTCACAGTCTATTAAATGGATGTGAAAAGTGCTTTCCTAAATAGAAACCCGAAGGAAGAAGTTTATGTCAAACAACCTCTAGGTTTTGAAAGCAATGAGTTCCCTAACCATGTTTGTAAATTGGACAAAGCCCTTTATGGACTTAAACAAGCTCTAAGAGCATGGTATGAAACCCTATCAACCTTTCTCACTGAACACAAGTTTGTAAGAGGTAAGATAGACAACACATTGGTTGTCTACAAAACTCAAACTCATGTGATTCTAGTGCAAATCTATGTTGATGATATTATCTTTAGATCCACCAGCACAAAATTATGCAAACAGTTTGCTAAACTGATGACTCAAAGATATGAAATGAGCATGATCGGTGTCCTCACCTATTTCTTTATATTTTAGATTAAACAATCTAAAAGAGGCATTTTAATTAATCAAGAAAAATATGTCAAGGATCTGCTGAAGAAGTATGACATAAATGGTTCATTTGTGAAAACTCCAATGGTACCCCCTAACAACTTAGGACCTGATCTCAATGGCAAAGCTGTAAATAAGACTCAGTATAGAGGTATGATTGGATCACTGATGTACCTAACTACAAGCAGACTTGACATTTAATTCTTAACTTGTCTCTATGCAAGATATCAGGCAAATCCCAACATCTTCAGGGGCCACCAATGAAGAAGGATCCCACCCTCAGCTCAGTAGTGGTATGTCTACATATATTCATATATAACCTATTTTCTTTGCTTCCATCACTTTTCACTTTGAGTCTTCATCGGGATGTGATGCTTTAACAAATTCCACAACTGAAGCTGATCCTGGAATATTTGCTCCTAATGAGCATAACTCAACAACAGGGTATGTATGAAGGAACCCAAAACTATTCACTTGATCATATATTTGCAAGGACTAATCCAAGTGTTCTTGTAGATAAAACCAAATCTGCTAGAGATGGGTTAAAAACTGCCCACACTAACTTAGGTATAAATATGGAGTCTAGTTCTGCTGAAATCTCAAAGACAATCAAACTGGAAGATCTGACAAAGCTGATGCAAGATGTAAAGACTGATTTCATGGACTTAGACTCCCTAGAAGATGAGCCTATCTTTGTTCAGGATGAAAACAAAGAGGAAGAAGAGGCAGACAAATATAAAGACACTCATGCTACATCTCATGAAGAAACTAAAGACTCTTCGGTTCCTCATCTTCCATCTCCAAGGACAGTTCAACTCAAAGAACTAACCAATCAAGTTCTGTTGCTTCAATCTCAGAATATGAAGCTAGAACAACAAAAGAACAAGGCAGAAGCTGAAGTTGCTTTACTTACAGCTCAACCCTCATACCCCAATGTGAATCAACTCTCTCAACTTCTGGTAAACTCCATCAAACCTGAATTATCTAAGCTTTTGTCCTCGTATGACTTTAACAGCTTCATACAATATGAGCTGAAAGAGATCTCCTCCAAATTCACTGTATTATCTGGAGAAGTCAAAGAAATAAAGAAGCATGTTCAAAGAATAGAGATTGAGCTGCCTGGGGACTTGAAAGAAATCCCAAACAAACTGGAGACATTTACTTCCACTCTCTCGAGTCTTACTTCCTAGGTTGTTGAACTAAAGGCTCTTCAGTGGGAACTTCCACCAGAGTTCCTTCCTCTACCAAGCCAAGTCTCTTCAGTCCAAGCAAAGCTCAAGACCTTGGATGTACTTCTAAGTCTACTAAACAAGGTCACTGATACCTTGAACAGGTTTGCACACATTATGGAAAATGCATCACCAAAAGCTGGAGACAAAGGTGTTCCTTTAGCAGGCCAAGCTGGTGCTTCACCTGCTGAAGGGGAGAAGAACACAAACCAAGCTACAATCTCTTAGCTCTTTCAAAGAGAAATTGCAAAAGATGCTGCAAAAGTAAACCTAAAACAAAAACCAACAACTACAATCCACCAACTACTTCATCCTTTCAATCTCATTTCTTTACAAGTCCCCCAATAAGCAATCCTCAAACTGAGGGGGAGCTTAGTAAGAAAGACACAGGCAAAGCAGCTATCTCTTCCAAGGATGCAGAAGAAGAAGAGACTAAAAGTGATTCTGAAAATGAGCATGCCAATCTAGCTAATTATATGGTTGAATCCTCTAAGAAGAAGAAGCTGAAGAAATTTGATTTTGTCACTGAAGGTGGAGATCATGTCCATCTAACTAAAGAACAAATCAAAGAGCAAAAGAGGATTGAAGATTCTCTCTAAGCTGATTTGGCCAAACAAGAAGTAGACAAGGAGAAGAATGAACTGGTTGATCTTATGGGCATTGATGTGGTGAAAAAGTACTATAAAAACAAGTTGTGTATGATAAGTACTATGACAAGATGCTGAAAAGAAGAAAAAGCTCTAAGATTACAAACTGTGATGTTCTCACAAAGAGGAACCCTATCACATTGAAAGTATATAGGGAGGATGGAACCACTGAAGTCATTCCTAACTTCAAGTCCAGTGATCTGCATCTGGCTGAATGGAGGGAGGTAGTACAAGCTTGTCCTAACAGAAAAGAAAAAGGATGGAAAACCATCTATGAGCAAATAAATACAAGAATGGATTACCTTCATCATACTGAAGAAGAACTAAAGATTAACTTCAGTAAACCCCTTGAAGAACAACACCCTTTGGATGAGTTGAATGATCTAGCTAACAAGAAAAGGAAAAGAGCTGATGACTTTCATGACTACCTCAGATCAACTAAGAAGTTCAAGCCATTAGTTTAGTATGAAGATCACGCAGCAAGTACTGTTCTAAATGAACGTGTCCTAGGAATGATTTTGTTTAATTCTTTTGTAACACCCCCATTTTTTGATTGCGCAACGGAAATTGCAATTGGGTGTTACTAAATAGCACAATACACCAAGATAATAGAAAATGACCTAAATGAGACGTTTTATAAACACGTGTTCCATTATTAATCAGAGAAAAATGTGTTTAGGTCCCCACAGGAATCGTAACCACAACCATTACAACATTTGAAAGATAATTGTCTCAAATTAAAGACATTGTTTTAAAACACATTAAGACATTGTTTTTGAAAGACAAGGAACACATAAGTAGTCTTTCACCAAATCATCACACGCACGACACCTCCAAGCCATCGTTGCCTTCATCATTGGTTACTTAGGATAAAACATGTTTAAAACGTCAACAAAATTATTGAGTGAAATTCATAGAGTTTAAAATAATCAATTAGCAATAATCTTTAAACACATAATTAGTTCTCGGGAAAACATTGCAACGAATACAATGTATAACATCTCTTTTCTTTCACGCAATAAGCTCATGACACCGAACGTTAACAATACATATGTCATTTCATATGCCAATTTGCCCCAGAACAAGGTATTATTGTCATATACCTACTACTTCTAAATACAAAACGTCCGTTTGACAGGGTGTTCACAAGGATTCATACCCCGGACGAGGTTGTCAAACCCAATAGATCTATTTAATGCATTAGTGTTCACCTCACAAGGCGATTAACGGTTCATGAAATAAGGGACTTCGACAATAGCAACTTATGCGGAAACAATCTCATAATCGGGTCCAGCATACCATAAAATCATATGTGTTCGATTTTATAAAACAAACATGTATTCCCCTCGCGAGTTTATAAAACAATCAAAAGATTTAAATGCGAGGCTATGAACTCACCTTAAGCAAAAGATTCTAATTCAATCAAATCAACAAGTGCAATTAACTTCACGTCTCAAGCGCGACCTATATAATACATATATAGCGGTGCGTGACTAAAAGTAATATAATTCATACAATGCATACTTGCATCTATATTTATATAACTATTATGTATATATAATCACATACTACAATCTCCAAGTGCGACGCAAGACATTTTTACTTTGACGCACTAACAATATCACAACGTTTACCATAAAGTTTCTATTTTTAGTAAGTTGCCGAAAGTAAAGATAATATAATCCAAACTTCATATTTCATCTCTAATTAACTATCATTACAAACCCATTGCTTATTACAAACCATATTCAAAAGTATACGCAAGTTTGACTTTTAAATGTCAAACTTCGTAGTTGACATTTATACCAAAAATTTACCAAACTTGACTTGGCCGTAAAACGTTCATTATTAAGAGTTACATGATGAGCCACCTAGCGAAACATAGATAAAGGCGAACTCTATCACTTTTCATTATCAAAAATAACTCTCAAAAATTTCTCGACTCGCTACGAGGCGGTCAAACTTTCTGGTCAAACTTGACGTGTTCAAAACCCATTAAAATAACATTTTTGACTTAAACCAACTATCAAAACATGTTTAACTAGCCTATTTACATATACTAAAAACATCAAACTTCAATCAATGATCAAATACACTTTCAATAATTTCCATACTTGAATCCTATAGCACACGATATATAACACGTAATATCATCAAATTAACCTCATAAAAATGTAACTAGAATATTCACAAAGCTATAACAAAATTCAATTTTGTTTCCTGTTGTGGTTCGAACTTCGGACGAACACCCAAACAAACAAACCAAACCTTTTTCGACAAACCAACCTCTAATAACACTAATCTAACAACACTAAACACCCTCTTGAGATCAAAATCACATAAACTTGACCAAATTTCTAACTTTCAAAATACTCATTGCATGTGGGATTTTATTAGTGGGATGTGTAGGCCTTGATGAGAGGATCAAGAATATATATTTAGATTGTATTGCATGTCAGAAAAAATCAAGTGTTTGGGTGGCTTATAGTGGTGGCCGGTCGTGGGTTTCAAAGGGGAGGAGGAAGAGAACAAATTTTGTAAAAGAATTATAATGTGCGTGTGTCCTGATATAGAAAATAAGTTTGATCATTTGCCACCTTTAGCCCCTCCATCCTTATAAGTCCCTTCTTATTTTTTTTATGTACAATCGTTTTATTTCGTTATTTTAGCCGACCAAAAACTCGAGTCACATCACATTCGTAAATATTTTTATTCCGTCCCACTAATTTTACTTTAAAACATTTAATAAAACATTATATCACGTAAAACACGACCTTTAAACACGGTTTCTACAAAAACTTGGGGAAAAGCCATAAAATACAAAAATAAAATAATCACGCTCTCGGAGCGACAATATAATTGTTTTCTAACTTTCTCGGACGCTAAAAACAAATAGAAACTCAATCACGGCTTGTAATTTCCCTATAAGTGGAAATTTTCACCAAACCTCATATAGCATAAACGACTAAAATCAATCATGTAGTAAAATAATTATCATAGCTCGGGATAAACGTTGACCTGAAACTCGGGTTGTTACATCTTTCCAAAGACAGGATTTTATTACCATTGAAGATTTTGAAGACCTCTCCAATGAAATGCTATATACTTTGCAAGAAGTCTTCTTCAGGTTTCATTAAGGACCGGGCCTTAACGATCATGCAAGAACTTTGAGTTCCTTTCTACTTGCTAAAGTAGAGAATAGAAACCTGATCGCCATTGAGCAACTAAGGCAGTAGAAAATCTAACCTTTTATATTAAATTTATCTTTTGTAAATGTAATGTATTGAAAGTTTGTATGAAAGGTTATCAGTTTATGTTGTTCAATTACATCAGTTTGTAAAAAAAAGTTGTTTTGATCACTTACTACTGATTTTAACTTAGGCTATTTGTATATTTAAATAGGAGGAGATTGTTGGGGTCAGTTCTTGAGCCCTTCAGTCTCTTAGTAGATTTAAACATAAAATCACCTAAGTATAGTCAAGCTGAAGACTATTCAGCTTGAGTCGCTGAAGAAACTTCAGCTTTAGTTCTTTATGTACTTAGAAGATCAAGATCATCTTCACTTCAGTTTATGTAGTGGTTAAGAAACTAAAGAAGACCTTAGCAAGAGCTTCAGCTCAACTTGGTTGACAATTCTAAGCTAAATGATGTCGATCTCCTTCATAAAAGATTGAAACAAAATGTTTCACTTCTAAAAGATTTACAAGGCGAGAAAAAGATTGCTTTAAGTCAAATAGAATAAAGCAATCTACTTGGGAATAGATACTTCTAAAGTTGGTATAGAAGTACAACAACTTTTCGTAAAGGACTATACTTGGGACTATAAAGCATGGCTGCATTAAATGGCAGCTCAACCACCCATTTAATGCTTGCCATGTGTATTAGGTTAACTTGTAAACCCTAATTCCTTTACCTATAAAAGGAAAGGGATATTAAGAGTAAATGACATATCTTCTGATTAATGTGAAACACATTGAAGAGTATTTAACTCTCAAACAAACTGAATAGAAAGTGCTGAAGCTGAAGCTTCAGTTCTAGTTGAATAGTTTGTTTTCTTATACTTTTAACTTTGGTTAGAGTTAAGTTAGAAGGAGATCACAACCCAATTATCATTCAACCACCTTGCTATTCCACAAGCAAGGTGTGTCATAGATTCTTTATTTAATTATAATAAGAACCTATACATTGAAAAGTTACTTACGTGTGTTTTAAACTTGTTCCTTATATTGTTTTAAACTTCTTCTAGAAACTATTTTAGAAGAATTTTGAAAAACGAAGTAAGTCATTAAGAATCGGTTTCACCTTTTTGCAACAAAAATCATTTAAAAGTGTGTCCTCTCTACTTGTAAAGAAAATACTATTTAGAGTAGATGTAATTTCTAAAAAGAGTGAACAACTTTTCGAAGTCATTTTCCATTATGTGAAAATGTTTCATTAGATTACTTGTGCTTGGCATTGTTGCATGAGATGAACTCGATGTACTTGCATTTGAAGGAGTTCCAGAAGTTATAGAAACAAATGAGAAATATTTTTGTCCAGCATATAGTTCTACTTTTGGAACAAACGTTTCTTAAAGAGTGTTTAATTTCTTATAATCAATTGAACGAAAGTTTTGTTTTTTCTCAACATCAATTGGATTTTTCAATATATTTTCCATTTTGATTTGATTCTTGGTGTCATCCTTAAGTATTTCCTTAATATCACAGACATTTACATGCACTTTAGAACTATGAAGACATAAAGCATCATATAACTTTGGATTATAAGCAATTGCTTTCTTGAGCGTATAAGGATTTTCATACCCCAAGCCATGTTTAAATTTTGGGTCATAAAATGACAAAGGTTTTGGTCCAAGCGTAAATAAAGCTTGTACCTTAACTCATTTTTATTACCACATTTTCATTCATTTTCAGCTTGGCTTCTAAATTTAAAACATCATCGATATACTTATCCTCATCAGCATTCATCTTTCGTTTCAAAACATTTTGTGCATTGATTGTGTCATCGTGTAGGTGTTATTTATGCTTTTAAGTTTTAAATTTATATTTTGCCGACTTTACCTAAAACAACACTTTAACGGGCAATGTACCCGATTAGATGGAGTTTCATGGTAAGTAGGGCGTCAATCACTAAGACCGAGAACTAATCTTTTATTTTATCAATATTTTGGTTAACTGTTAATTTAAAGGGTTAATAGACAAAGAAGTTACTATACTTTCCCAAAAAGTTTGCCTAAGTTACTCAACTTTCATTTTGTTCACTTAGGTTACTGAACTTTTGATAAACATACACCCCCAT
>BQNB010183409.1:0-12406 GCA_026074375.1 Tanacetum coccineum | reverse complement strand
TCTCACTTACTGTTTAAAAATTCATACACTCGAGTCTTATTAGTCTTTGATTCATCGATAACGAGTGGGTAGTAAAAACGTATAGAAACGTATTAAAAACGGATAAAAACCAAAAAAAACATACAAAAACGTATGAAAACGTGCAATATAAAAAAAACAAAAACGGATAAAACGTATGAAACTGACACAAACTCATAAAAAGGGACAAAAAGGTATAAAAACGAACGATTTTCGTAATTTAGAGTTAACCATAAAAACGACTTATGTAATTTACCCTAAAAATATAAAAGACTGGTGAAAAAATTAAGAAGTACTTTTAAGTTTAATGACTTATTTATAGTGTAAAATTGTAAAGTACTTAGATTGGGAAAAAGTTAAAAGTAAAGAACTAATAGAGTCAATTTTCCCTATTACTTAACTTATTTAAAATGTTACTACTCAAACTTACCAAAAATAAAGGTTGACTTTACTTAATTAGGGTTTTCAAAATTTATGAATTTTACAACTTATTTTAAGTAAGTTTCCTTGCCCAAATTTCTAACAAAATCATTCTTAAAAATTAAGGAAAAAATCACAGGTCTTCCCTAACATATCTAGTGTGTCCAAAATCATGGGTTTGATTTATTTCCATTTTTAAGTGCTCCTATGACCCTTGTTACCCAAAACAGTCCCGAAATTGGCCTGGCAGAAACATACGAAATTTTTGCATATGAAAACCCTACTTAGACAACTTGAAAAATTATGAAAGAAATATGAGATGTAGATAATATCATTTATTTTAATATATCCAAAAATCAAAGTCTATCTCCTTATGGTTTATGAATTAAAAATCGCACACTACAACTGAATTTTTAGAACTGAATTTCCAGAATTGACACTTAATCTTTTAACACCCAAAAACCATACTTTCCGACCTTGAAAAATTACAAACTTAATTGTTCCAGAAACTAGACTCATTGAAATTAATCATAGAATCAAGAATCATGTTAAAAGCTCTTTTTAAGAACAAGTTATACCCCGTTGAACATGACCTAATTTTCTGCCCAGAATTTTAATCAACAAAACCCTAATCACCCCCATTAATTAACATCCTAGGGTTCAAAACTTGTAGTTTTCTATTAATACCACTTCTAATGATTGTCTTAGGGTTCATAACATAAAATCAAATAGTATTCAAAATATTTATTTATGAAGACATTGATAAAACTTTTACACAAGATTAACCCTTTTAATATTTATGTTTTTATAAGAAAACTAGTTTAAGAATCATGGTGATAAGATTTAAAAAAAACAAAGAGAGGAGTGATTACCAATGGATGATGGAGAAGATGAGATGAACACAATTACACACCAAGATTACACCAAAGAATGAAGGATTACACACTCAATTAGCACCCAAAACCTTCCAAAACAACTAGGAACACCTATACTTTCTTCTTGCTAGCACCTTCAATGGAGGAATACCAATAGAATGAAGAGAGATTTTTTATGAAAATGGTAAGAATAAGGATGCAACGGCTGGCCATAGAGAGGTTTTATAGGGGAAGGGAGACAAAATAACTTGTTGGAAAATTAAGAGATACTTTATAATTTTTTCACACTTCTTTCCCTTGATAAATGTTTTATCAAAATTAAATGATTCAATTTATTTCCTTCCAAAAATTCGGCCATATGGATGAAAAACAAAGGGGGGACAAAAAAAATAATTTTTTATCTTTCAGGAAGATTACAAAAATATTAGACAAAACATTTTATACTTATCTCTTAAAATAGGATTTAAACAAAATTAGAAAGTAAATAATATAAATAACAAAATCACAAAATTTATTTTTATATTTTTTTTATTCATATAGGGGCCGGCCATATATGTAATTTTTATAAGTTTTATATTATTTTTTTTCTAAATTTAAATACCTTATATTATATTTCCAATATTTTCAAAAATCATAACCTATGGTTTTTATTTCCAAATTCTTTTATTTAAACTTTAGATTATTTCAAAATTGACAAAATGAAATGACATTTAAATTTTTGGGTTTTACATATGAACTTGAACACATTCTTAGTATGTGTTAGGAATTTTGTAATAGATAGTTACTACTAGTAGGTATGTAGTTCCTACTAACGTTCGTGCTGGTAGGTATGTAGTTCCTACTGGTAAGGATAAAATTATAGTTAGTGCTGGCAGAACAAAAGTTATTCCTGTTGGTAGTACAATATTAGTCCTGGTAGTATTATGCTTACTCCGGGTTGATAGTAAAAGTTAGTTAGTGATAGAGATATGCATGAGATATCCTAGGAAGTGATAACACTTATCACTTTAACTTTTAAAGAGTCTTAAGGAAACAAGTAGTTAGGGTTTCATGGGTATTTAAGAAACCTACGACCTTGGATGAAGGGGGATTGAATTGATTAGAAAAACACGTTTATTATCAATAGAAAAGATCCATAGAGGATCATTGTTTCTAGTAATTCTTTAACTCTGTTTTTTATATTCCGTGTAAACAATAGTTTCATTTGTTAGAGTCTCTCTTAGAGTTGCTTGTGATTACATAAGTGCTCTACAACCTCAACAGGCGTAAAGATCTATCTAGGGCTGGACCTACAAGTGGTATCAGAGCCTAGAGAGAGCCTTTGTTAAAGAAACTTTACTATTCTTTCTCATAAGAACCTCACAATGTCTTCACAAAATCCATCACAAACATACCCTATGCCATCACCATCAGTATCTACATTCACTTTCCCATCAACAGCTGAACCTGTGTTCTCAGCATCAACTTCTGAACCAGTCTTTGAGTCTCCAAATCACACTCAAACCTCATAAACTACCCAGTCTCAGCAACTTTAACAATATCACACTACCACTGTCTCAAACAACAATGCCAAATTTCCTTACTTAAAGAAGGAAGAATATGAGACGTGGGCCATGAAGATGGAGTATTGGATCATGAATAGTGATCACAACTTGTGGAACATTGTTCTAAATAGAAACAGCAGGAAAAAGACAGGAAGAGATCCAAAAGGAAATATTATGATTCTTCCACCTGTTTCTGTTGAAGAACAAATTGCTGTTCAAAGAGAGACAAAAGCAAGAACTATATTGCTTCAGTCTCTTCCTGAGGATCATATGGCTGATTTTCACCATCTGGATGATGCAAGGGATATTTGGTTGGCTGTCAAAGCCAAATATGGAGGTAATGATGAGTCTAAGAAAATGAGGAAATCAATGCTAAAGCAGGAGTTTTCAGAATTTAGGGTATCTGAATCAGAGGGTTTGCATAAAGGATATGACAGGTTTCAGAAGATATTGAGTCAACTCACTCAGATGCAAGCTAAGCCAGACAATGAAGATTGTAACATGAAGTTTCTCAGAGCACTTCCACCTTCTTGGTCACAGGTGGCTATCACTCTTAAAACAAAGGGTGGTCTTGATTATCTAAGCTTTGATGATATATACAACAAGCTTAGGACTCTTGAAATTGATGTGAATGGTGGCTCAAGTTATGATTCAAGATGTACTTCTGCTCCTACCCATTCAGCCTTTATTAGTGCTGCTAGCACTAATTCAAAAATGTCATATCCTGATCAATCCCATTCAACCACTTTTACTTCTGCTTCATCAAGTCCTACTGCTTCTAGCAATGTGATGGAAAATGTTCTCCATTCCTTTGTTGCTGAAAGTGATCCACAATAGCAGATCACTTATGAAGATTTTGATCAAATTGGGAAATTGGATTTGGAGGAATTAGACATCAAATGGCAAATGGTAATGCTCTTTGTTAGGATTAACAGATTTGAAAAGAAAGCTGGGTGAAAGATGAAGTTTAATAACAAGGATGCTGCAAGGTTTGACAAGAAGAAGGTCAAATGCTGTAAATGCTCAGAGTTGGGTCACTTTGCTAGGGAATGTACAGGAAAACAGTTAGATTCTAAAGCAAGGTACTCTTCATTCAAACTTAAGGAGCTGGATAAGACAGAAGAACCAAATGCCTTATTGTCTGTTGATTCAATGTTAAACTGGTCAGATCATAAAGGTAAAGATGTGGAAAGTGGTGCTGCACAAGTATATGGGATGATTGCTGGAGCTGAGGAGGATGCTGCTGATAGTGCTACTGGTAATGCTACTAGTGATGTTGCTGATGATGTTTCTAATGCTGCTGCTGAATTTGCCCTTATGGGTATCTCTTCTCAGGTACATAATTGTCCTTTTGGTTGTGAACATCTATATGCTGAACTTAAAAAGGAATTTGACACTGTAGAAGTTCAATACAAAGAGAGTTATATTCAGGTTCAAGCATATAAAAATACTTTAGAAACTTTAGAACAACAGAAGGGATGGTACCAAAGTAATCAGCTAGCATTAGAAGAAAGAATTAGAATATTAACTGCTAATTTAGAAAACACAACAAACATGTTAAAATATACAGAGAAACTGAATGACAGGCTAAACTTGAAAAACTGAATGATAAGGTTAAACTTGAGGAGTCTAAGGCAAGGTTTGACAAATTAAAGGACTCTTCCATAAACCTGGACAAACTGATCCATAGCTCCATGTCCTCAAGATCAAATTTTAGTTTAGGATTTGGAGAAACTTTTGGATCAGATGAGGTGTTTGATCCCTCTGCCCCCCCTAGCATGTTTGACTAATATACTAAGGATGTTGCAGAGAAGAAACCCTCTCTATGATGGTTTGTCTGTCAAGCTGTTGGAATGCATGTTGTTCTCTCCTATAACAGGAACATTCTGCCTCACTTTCCAACAAGCTGGCCTTGATGTTACAAAGGTTACCCTTGGTTCAAGTCCTTTAATTCATTTGAAGTTAACTTTGTATTAAGGACTTTGTCTCTTGTGTTAACAGTGACAAGTCCTCAGGCCTCAGAGACCACTGGCTTTGCATACGGTGTACTCTAATTTAGGATGTAAAGTCATCAAGCTCCAAAGACCAATGAACCCTTAGCCTCTGCCCTTAGTTCCAGTTGATTTCAGATTAGGGTCCAGGAGACTGCTGACAACAACATGTTCCACCCATGATGATTCTAGTTTTTCTTTCAAGGGAATGTAAACCTCCTAGGAATTTATGTAATAAGAGTGGAAAAATAAACTTGTTGGAGGTCTTTGTAAAGTAAAGTCTTGTGGTTCTAAGACATGCTTTGTCTGTGGTGTAAATTTCATTTGATTAAAGATGTGATTTTTTTGAGAAACAGTGGAATTGCATTAATAAACTTTGTGAATTTATGTTGCAAATATTCCCTCATTTGTACCAAAAGCAGCATATGTTCCTGCTGGTAGTAGGAATAGACCAACATCTGTTTCTGCTGGTAGACCATTTTCTGCTGGTTGGAAAAATCATGTTGCTCGACCTATGACCAGACCAACAAGCCATTATTTTCAACACTTTAGTAGGCTTGGCTATTATAACCAAATGTATATTGATGAGGGAAGATGGGGAACTGCTGTTAAACCCTCAGCATGTTGTTTTTGGAGAATTCAAAGGCCAAATATGCAATGGGGATCCAAGAACAATGGTGGATCTCATCAATCTACATGGTTTAACTTTTAAATGATCCATAAGGCAGGCCCAAGTTAGTAATGACTTGGGTCTCCCATGTATACTAATGTGTGTTGTATTGTGTATTATAGGATAATCCTCATAAAAATAAAGATTTAGGAATTGTAGATAGTGGTTGTTCAAGAAGCATGACAGGTAATAAGGAGAAATTGGATGGCTGGTATGTGCTTAATTACACATACATTTTACCTTTAAAAACGAGCTAAAATAACCAAAAACGGACTTAAAATGCCAAATATACGCTTGTTTTGCTAATTGTATTGTGCAGGAAAATGATATCTAGAATAAGGACGAAAAAACAAAGCCAAAACGATCAACAAAACCGGACTCGGAATGGAAAAGTCTGTGAAAGACAAAGCCAAATCGAAGCCGAAAAGGCAATCAGTCAAAAAGTCAACAGAAAAGACAATGGTCAAAGTCAAAGTTCAACCCGACAAATCCAAATGTCAACATGTTGAGAAATAGAAGTTTGAGGGTGTTTGTTAAATTGTAATAACCTTAAACTTATATTTTAAAGAGGAAAAGAGAAAAAGAAAGAGAGGGCAGAAACTGCCAAGTTGTCTAAAAGTTCATACCCAGAGGGGCAATTCCTGCCACTCTCCTAATTGTACTCACTACAAGAGGACGTGTGGTGCAATTGCACTTTTGACGTTGGGGAACTTAACTTGCCAAGTTCCCCAAAGTTATATACCTCAAGGACGAATTGTGCAAACAAACATATTATCCCTAAGGACCAAACTTGCCCAATCCTCTAAACTGTACCCTGTCACCCCAACCTGTATAACCCCATTTTCGCCTAAAATGTATTCCCCCCATAACCAGTCTTTACCCCCCGTTTTCCCCTCAAACCCTGCAACTATTAACCCTTAATCCCTCACAAATCCCAATTGCCATGTTGGCAATCCAAACCCACACAAAAACCAATCAAAGGGTCTATATCAATCGGCTTGGACTTCAAGAAAAACGAAGGGACAGGATTTGCTTGACTTTGCACTCTCACAACAAACACAACCCTTTTGTGTGTCTACAAACAAGCACAACAGCAAGGGACCAAGAAGCAAGACTCTAGTCGAATTTTTCCTATTTATAGCTTTGTAAAGCCATTGTGGCCAACAGTTAGTTTTTAAGTAGTTTTGTTTTTAGTTTTTAAATAGTTTAAGTGTCTTTAAGCTACTTTCTTTGTATGCACTTGTAATTCTCAGTTTTAATGAAAATTTAAGCTATTTTTACTTCATAAGATCTCAATAAGCTCTTTTGAGCTTATTCCTGTTCATAAGCTAAAATTTGATAATTGTCATCCATTTACTCGTTTTAATCAAGTTACAATAACATCATGATTACTTAAGTGAATTTGAGTTCATTTTGAAAGCACCAAGGATTAATAAGCTCTTAAAAGCTTATTGAGCTTTAAGCTCATTGGTTTAGAGGCTAAGGAGCCCTTAGGTTCAGGTTTTAAGCCACTCACTCAGATAGAGTGGCTTGGTTCTGAGGCAACAAGAAACCAAGGTTTCATTTCTCCAATTTCATTCTAGCTTAATTTTAGCTTATAACATTTGCTTATTGACTTTCCTGTTCAATTCTGTCAATTATATTTGTTTAGGTTTGATATTAAGCTGTTTTAAGTTTTCATTAAATAAAATTTGTGTAATCTCACTTTATCTTTCAAAACTGTCACTTAAGTAGTACAAGCTATGAGAGAAAGTGGCTTATTTCTCTTAATAAGCTATAGTTTTTCTTATTCAAGTAGCTTAATTAGGTCAACAATAGTGTGAGTAGATAAAAGGTTTAAGCTGGTTTAGTTTTTAAAAACAGTTTTTAAGCTCATTTTAGTTGGGACAGAATTGTAAAGGGGTGTTTGGGACAACTTATAAAACGGGACAAAATGGTTGTGGTATGGGTTATGGTCATTGAAATAGGTTTAGTTTAGATTAATAAGCTTATTTAAACTGTTTTCAAAAGTTTTAAAGGTTCAAAATTGTTTTTCAAAGGTTTATAAACCTTTTTTGAAACTGTTAGATTTTTATAAACATCACAAGTGCTTATTTGGTTAAGCACTTGTGAGTGTGAGTCTAAGTGTCAAAAAAGAGTGAGTTTTGAGTGTGTTAACAAAGCTGTAACAAGCCCTTGTCTTTTGACTTTGGTGAGTCAAAAATCACCAAGTCCTTTTGGTGGCAGTTTTAACAAAAACCAACACCCTTTTTCACCATCAAAAATCAGCAAGTGTTTATGGTTTTTAAAAGCTAAAATTTGGTGCACAAGTAGTTTAGCTAGGGCACTCAATCTGTTTTAGCTTATTTGTGTGTTTAGAGCTTATTTGACAGCTTAAAATAAGCTGTCAAATAAGCCCTTGAGATTTGCCTTAAAGCTCCCCTGGTGCAAAGGGGAGACTTTAGGCTTATTTTTCTTAGCCATTAAGAGCATTTAAGCCCAAGTCCTTGGCTTATTTTAAGAGCTTATAACCTCTTGTTTAAGCTCCTTGAATTTCAGCTCTTAAAGAGCTTATTTGATGGCTTAATTTTAAGCCTCAAACTTCCCTTTCACTGTTTTGTTCAAGCCTAAGTGTAGGATTGCTTGTTTTTCTTTTCTGGCTTATTGAGCTTATCTCATAAGCTCACTTGTTTCCAAATAGCTCATTTAGATTAGTTTAGCCCCCTTTTGCTTATTTTTCCTTTTCCTAGCTTATTTGCCCAAGTGACTTAGTAAAATTTTAGTTTTAAGCTTTATTTTTAGTTTCTGTCAAATATAAGCTCTAACAGCTTATTTAGTTTAGCTTTTCCTTTTCTTTTCAGCTTACCTAGGTTAGTTTAGATCTCTTAGCTTATTTCAGTTTTTGTCTTAGCTTAAAACGACCCCAAGCCCAAAAAGACTTAAGCCATTTTGCTTTTAAGCTCTTTAAGCTTAACTGTCAAACTTTAAGCTTATTTTTCAGCTTATTAAGGGCTTTTCAGAAAAAGTTGTAGAAGACAAAGTTGTTAAGCCCCACGAGCTTAACAACTTTGCTTCTTTGAGTTTTCGAAAAAAAAAATGGGGGGAAAGACACTTGGCCCGGGTGAGCAAGACTCGAACCCGGGACCAAGCGATACGATCCCCTTTTACACACACACTCTACCACTGCGCCCTTGGGTCTTTTTCGTTAAAGACTCAAGGGCTTGTGTATTTATACACATTTTGCCCTTTATAGCTTATAAGCTGTAAACAGCTTATTTCGGGCTTATTTCTTTAGCTTATTTTGGTTTCTTATTTTTCTTAGGACTATTTCAGTGTCTAGTATTTTCTATAAAATTTTCAGAATTTTTCGTAAACATTTAGTATTTTTTATAATTTAATTTAGTTAAAAGTTTATTTAATTCATAAAAAATACAAAAATTATCAAAAAAATATTTTGCTTTTTTAGAAAATTTTCTTTTGTCATCTAGTTTGTAGGAAAAATATAAAATTTTTCGTAGGGTCATTTTTACAACTTTTCATCTTTTAAAGAACGGGTCCGGGTACGGGATTTTGTTTTGACTCGTTTTTGGGTCAAACGAACTCCGTTTTCGGTCTAGTCTTTTTCATTCTTCGTTATTTGATCCCTAGAGTAGTTTAGAAGTGAAAAATTTTTCGTAGGGTTATTTTTAAAGATTTTAGGTTTTTCCCCCTTTGTTCGGGATTCGTGCTTCCGTTTTTCAGTTTAATTTCGTAATTTCTAGGTTTTTCTTAAACGTTTTAGTTTGTTATTGTTTAATTTGACTTTTTCAATCTCCCAAATCAATTCCTTCATTCAAACTCAAATCTTCGATTGTATCGATTTTCCATTCCAGCCTCGTTGGGGATAAACGACCCGGGAACATTCTATACTACTTCTCGGTATTATTGCTCTTGTTGATTTTTATACTTATATATATATTTTATATTCTATTATATTATATATATATATACAGTGTGAATTTCACCAATCATATTACAAATATGAAGCGATTTCTATCATAAGATATCTTAAACCCTTAACGGGTGATGTCTTCACATCAGGTTTTGCTGATTGCCATTTTAATGAGGCAATTTTCCCTTCACTTGGGGGAGAAAAGAAAAACCATGAGAAAGATGTCTCATGGAGTGAACCTTCATTGTTATATCTTAATCCTCACACTAAACAAAGTGAGACTGAGGTTCAAAAGATAATGCATATGCAAGAAATTGCAAATCAGTTACCTGATGCATTTATAGATCCAAAAAGAGTGACTAAATCTTACATATCAGTTGTTAATGCTCTAGCTCGGGTTGAAATACCAGATGTAAAATATGATGATAAAGTCACTCAAGAGTCTAAAGTACGCTTGAAGCGTGGGAGACCAGTTGTAACTAAGGATAAAAATCCTAGAAAAAGAAAAGCAACAAAAAATGAAATTATCCATGAGGATATTGCTCTTGAAGGAACACAAAATGTTGCTCCTCCAGAAAAGGAAATTAATGATATCAATAAAGAGGTTTCAATCAAAAATATCTCTCAAACATATCAATAGATGAATTAAGACATAAGATGTATGAATAGAAATTATATTATAATGTTTTGCGTGTGATATCAAGGAAGTGAAATTGATATCCGACCAACATTATCATGAAATGTCAAAGTAGACATGACTAGAACAAATGGAAAGAAGTAATGCAAGCTGAATTAAATTCGCTTAATAAGCGAAAGGTTTTTGGACGAGTTGTCCTCACACCTGAAGTTGTGAAGCCCGTTGGGTACAGATGGATTTTCATTCGAAAACAAAATAAGAACGACGAAGTCATAAGATATAAAGCTAGACTTATCGCTCAAGGTTTTTCTCACAGACCAAGGATTGATTATGAGGAAACGTATTCTCCTGTAATGGATGCAATCACGTTTCGCTATCTGATCAGCCTGGCCGTTTCTGAAAACTTAGACATGCGTCTTATGGATGTTGTTACTGCTTACTTGTATAGATCACTTAATAGCGATATCTATATGAAAATCCCAAAAGGATTCAAAATGCCTGAAGCATTAAGTGCAAAACCCAAAGACATGTACTCTGTCAAGTTACAAAGATCTTTGTATAGGTTAAAGCAGTCTAAATGCATGTGGTATAATCGTTTAAGTTATTATTTGATAAGCAAAGGATATAAGAGTAATCTTATATGTCCTTGTGTCTTTATCAAGAAAACAACATCTGGGTTCGTAATTATAGTTGTTTATGTTGATGATCTCAACATCATTGGTGCAAATAAATAAATTAATGAAGTCGTTGTGCATTTAAAGGAAGAATTTGAAATGAAGGACCTTGGTAAGACACAATATTGTCTTGGTTTACAAATCGATGACATGCCTAACGGCATACTTATACATCAATCGAATTATACCGAAAAGGTCCTAAAACATTTCAGTATGGACAAAGCAAAATCTTTAAGTATACCGATGGTGGGTAGATCACTAAATGTTGACAATGATCTGTTTCACCCATGTGAAGAAGATGAAGATGTTCTTGGTCCAGAAGTACCATATCTCAGCGCAATTAGAGCTCTTATGTATCTAACAAATTGTACTAGACTTGATTTTTCTTTTGCAGTTAATTTGTTAGCAAGATTAAGTTCATCTCCCACGAAAAGGCATTAGAATATAATCAAGCACATATTTCGATACCTTCGTAGAACGACTGACTTGGGTTTATTTTACTCTAACAATTCAAAACAAGGATTGATTAGTTATGTAGATACAGGTTATTTGTCTGATCCTCACAAAGCTAGATCTCAAACTGGTTACGTGTTCTTAAATGGAGGTACTGCTATTTCATGGTGTTCTCAAAAGAAAACACTTGTAGCAACGTCATCCAATCATGTTGAAGTTATCGCACTACATGAAGCTAGCAGAGAGTGTGTATGGTTGAGGTCAATGACACAACTCATTGTGACCTCTTGTGTACTAAACAAAGAGAAGAGTCCAACTATCATCTACGAGGATAATGCAGCTTGTGTCGCACAAATAAAAGAAGGCTATATCAAAAGCGACAGGATGAAATATATACCGCCAAGATATTCCGCATACACTCAAGACCTTATAAAGGATAACCAAATTGAAATGAAGTATGTACAATCGAGCAACAATTTAGTAGATCTTTTAACCAAGGCACTCCCGACTTTGGTTTTCAAGAAACACGTCCATGCTATTGGCATGCAGCATGTACAGAAGACATAACACTCTACGGATGTCTACATCAGGGGGAGTCAACTATAACTGCACTCTTTTCCTTGACTAAAGTTTTTTCCCACTGGGTTTTTCTTTAGCAAGGTTTTTAACGAGGCAGTACTTCAAAGTTGACTCTACGTTAAAAAGTGGCATCCAAGGGGGAGTGTTATGAATATTAGCTCAAGAAACATATGTATTTATGTTTGCCACCTTTTTCTCTACTAGGTCAATAATGGACCTATATATTGTCTCCTGATATTACGTTTGTGAATTGGTGAAATATATAGTGAAATATAGTAGTATAAATACCAATTGATATCTATGGAATGAATTGCACCAAGTTCACCCACTGATAATAGGTAACTTACATTCTTATTCTCTTATGCTTCTTTAAAGGTTCTTGATTATAATAATAATCTTATGATAAAACTAATTAATTACAACAGATTTAACTATTTTAATCTTATTTTTTTAGAACGATAATTTTAACTATCTCACAATAGTTTCACACACTATTTTTATCTTATTATAAATATACACATTTACGGACAAAAACGAAGTCGTTTTGACTTCGGGCCTAACTTACTACAGTAATAGGCTCCCATTTTGGGCCAGCCCGATTTTGATTTTTTTTTTTTAATTATTTTGTTTTTGTT
>BQNB010183408.1:0-12406 GCA_026074375.1 Tanacetum coccineum | reverse complement strand
TAAATTTATGAAGTTATAAGGCGGTTAGGCTTAGGTTTTCAGATCCCATGATCCAGCCAGAACCGGAGGGATCTACCCAGGGATATCCACTAGTTAGTGTAGAAGTCCTCGGTGTGTCACAAAAACAATTTTGTAAGTGATACACCGATTGATTTTCAAATCAATTTTCTATATCAATCGGTGAGATAGTAACTCACTGGTTCACTCTTATCGTGTTGTCTGCTTTGAGACGTTCCGATAATGAGAACATGCTGAGTACGATGAATCTAATATTTATGTGTTAGAAAGAGTCAATACTACAGCTGGAAATCCTGTCAAGAAGATTCTTCTTAAATTGAATCTATCTGATCACAGGTCGATCCTCACGGATTTGAAGGTTACTCCAACCAAACCTGGGCGAATGACAAAGCCATATTCGTCCCCCCGCTTTATTGCTAACTGTTTTATGCAGGCTATTTAAAGATGGTGGTGGAGGTTCCTGATTCCAGCTGGCTCACAAGATCCATAGCCACATGCTCATACCCGACCGACAAACATAAAGACATCATGAAAGCTCAAGTACATGTTTCAAGACTTCCGCTACTCTGATACCGCACGTCTTTCTTGAAGTGACGAAGTATTAAAGTTAAAGAATTTCAAGAAAGATGCAACATTAAAGCTTTCCAAGTCATCAAATCAAGAATGGTATGAGCATGTCGGTCCAGAAGTCGCAAGTCCACAAGATGGCAAAGTTTCAAGATGGCGTAAAGAGATTATGCTTGGTTGATGATCTCAAGATGCTCAAGATCACAATGTCAAATACAAAGCTCAAGGAACAAGCTCAATCAAGAAATCAATGATCACTACAACATACTCACAAGAGAAAGTCAAAAGGACGAGCTAAAGACTAAAAGACAAAGCATAGTATGCTAGGCTTAAAGTTTTGTAAAATGGAGTGACCTCCCTTAGGGGGAGATTGTTGGAAACACAAAAAGTGTCGGTCACTTCCAAGTTGTAACAGGTCTTAGCTCGTAGTTAGTGTAATGATTAGATTAGTAATCTAGTCCGGCCCAAGGCCCATGGGAAGCCCATCATAGCCCATGGCCGGCCTATAGGACCTATATAAGCCCCTCTCCTAGCTTTGGAGAGGGTTGGTTGTTCCATTTGTAATAATTCATCATAATACACTTCATCCATTCTGATGACGTATAGTCCAACCTCGGGTCATGCACCCGACCCACGAATAGTACTTATACCCAGGCCCATGATGAATGGGCCATAGCGACATCAATACGGGCGTCCAAGGCCCAAATGGTACTGCCTATGGGGAAGCCCATGACATATGGGCTATCATAACGAGGATTTAGGCCCATGAGGCCCAGCTAGCGCACACGTGCGCAGGTTCGAATTGACTAATTAACGATAAAACAATATCGTTACAAAAACCTTAACTCGTTTGTCCAATTCAATCATCTTGTCAATATCTTTTTTCTTCTTTAACCATTAAATCCGAAATGACCTTTGTATTCCTCTTTGAGATAACCTCCATTGTGACTTTTTAAAAGACTCTTTTTGGACTAATTCCATCAGTGTTCTAATTTAAGGAACTAAAATTACCATAGGAAATTTAGTTTTTAAAAACTTCTTTAATTCAATGTCTTTTAAATAATAGTCCTAGAAGGTATTCATTTAACTTTGGTTTGAAGAATCTCACAAACAATCGTCCGTCATTAAAGGCTTTGTACCTCTCAAACAACACTCATTCAGTTTGTCTGAGTGCAATCAGGACAACATTCCCGACAACTAATACCTCCTCTATAGCACTATGTTCATCAATGTTTATTTTACACTTTTCCAATTCTTGATCAATGATGCGTTTGCTTTCTTTAATTTGCTTTAAAAAATCATTTGTTTTCCTCAGTATCAAAGTTTTAAATTTGCATTAAATTAGCAAGCGCATCACGCTCATTCATCACCTTTACCATCAACATGTTTCTCAGAATGTTTCTTCATTGGCAAACAAATTCTTTTCATCATTGTTTTGTACTGTTCAATAGTCGTATCAGTAGTACTATGAATCTGCAGGTAAGTACTTCCCAATCTTTGCCATGAAACCGTAAATGTGCTTCCTATTCCTGCTTATCAATCTCTTGTCATCTGATACAATCCCAATACTTGTTCATCTCCTGATTTTGTAACCGTTGATTGAACCTCGTGAACCTTGCAACTGTTGAATCGCAATTGCCCTTTCACTTAACTTTTTCAACGTCTCTTAAGCTCATTGCTCAAGAATAGATGCTTATCTATTATACATTGCTCAATGGTGTTTAATGTTCTGGATAATTGTTTCCTTAATGTTTTCAGCTGTCATTGTAGTGTAATCTCTGAAGTATTCTCTTACTTCTCGATCTGATGATAAAGATACTTGATAAATATCGAGAGGCTTAACAAGGTCCAGAGTTAATGAACCTTTCAACTGTACCTTTGAGCGTATTTATAACCATCTCTGAATGGTTTCTGCATTTGGAGAAGTGTTTTCAAGTTATTCATTGTGTTGATATAACTTGAAACTTGAATGTTCTACACTATCACCAAGAGTTTGGTGCACAAGCTTGGTTGATACAATAGACAAACCAGAGAATGTCTGTCTTTCGAGAAGTTGAGTGGTTGATTAAGTGCAATTTATGTGTTCAATGGAGTTTTCTTTGAAAATCTTTGCTTGAATCTGCAGTTGTTCTGTATATCGTGTTCCTCTAAAACTGAACCGGAAGAATGAAAGTAACCTTTGTCCCATTTTAAACCGAGAATTGTGAAGTGAAAATGATTTGTAAGATTCTTAAGCATAAAAGTGATTGTTGTTGTGGATTGAAATCAATTAACGTTCACGGGATTTTACAAATCTATGATTAAACCGAGAAAATACAAGAGTATTTTGCAGAATTTTACTAAATCAAGAAGAAACCGTAAAACAAAAATGAATTGATGTTGTCGTTGAAGAACTTGAGCTTTTATTGATGATTTGTTTGAGGCTAAAAACGATTAACTTTAAATTTCGTACAATAAAGGCTAACATTGAAAATTTTGAACACTAAAATAGTAAAACTAAAATAAAACAAAATTACAAGTTTAAAAGTTAAAAAAAAATAAAGAAGTTTTGAAAATAAAATGTTATATTTAATCTATGCTTAAAAAGGAATGGTTAAATAGGTAAAACCTACTTAAAATCTATATGTTAAATATTAATATGTTTTAGAAGTTTGAAGGGCTTAAATTAAAATTCGAATTATAACCAATAAGCGCCCACCATTCTTATCAACTTTCCTCATTTGAAGATTTTATAAAAAGATACACCGAATATGAATTTGAATCTCGCGGAGCTCGTACGGTTATATGACGATAAACATAAATACACCACAGTTGATCGAGAACGATGGTCACGAACGCGATGATATAAATCTTAATTCCCCGTCGTTAACGTCGACTCAAAACCGAAAAAAAACCCCGAAATTTAGTTAAAAACGTGTAAGTTTTTGTTCTCGTGGGTTGGATGTATTGTTTCGGATTCAAGCAAGAAAAAGAAAAACTCTTCGGAATGCCTACTCAAAAAAAAATTTCTCGTTCGGAACTAAGAGAAAAATGTGCTGGAATATTCCCTTTAGATTTTTCACATCGTTCGCTCTATAGAAAATGAACGTCCGTTCGGGTTCTATTCGTGTTTCACTCGTTCGGTATCAAGAAGTTTAAACTCTTATCGGTCCCAGTGATGAAAAAAATCCTCGGATTCGGCTCACTCAAAAAGTTACATTGCCCCGGATTATGAAGACTCTCGTACTCGTGGTTTTGTCCATCATTCACTCAATCTTCAATCCTTCGCATACTTATATACGGGAATCCGATATCCTAGATCTTATTGATTAACGTTTATCTATTAGCATAATTAATCAACGGCTTTAGATTTGCGTAGAGACCCCTTAATATTTAGATTATGCCTTGAACTTAGTATGGGGGTGACAGTCTTACAATGAGGACAATGTGTAGTTCTAGTATGGGGGATCTTTCGATTCGATCTTACTTGCATTTGCTTTGTCTTTACGTAACCCTTTTTTTCCGCCAAAAATAGCAAAAATATGCCAAAATTAAAAAAAATTCAAAAATAGAATAAGTGTTGTGACACGTAGTTTTGCCTTTTAAGGAATAAATTTTGACTTGATCGAGCATGTTGCGCTCTAGCTTGCCCCTTAACTTATATAAATTTAAGCTTTTGCTAGTCTTTTATACAAGAAACTTTAAAACGCGAGTTCTAGCTTGAAAAGAGCCAAGAGTTTGCAAGTTTCCATGATAGACTTTAAATATGCAACGTGGTATGTGCTTAAATACACATACCTTTTTCCATTAAAAACGGACTCAAATGACTAAAAACAGACAAAAACTGCCAAAGATATGTTTGTTTTACACTTGTGTTGTGCAGGAAAAGGATATCACACCAAAAGACAGAAAACACAGCAAAAAAATGACAAAACCAGACACGGAATGGAAAAGCTGTAAAAGACAAGGCCAAAGCAAAGCCAAAGACCAGAAAAGTCAAAGTCAAAGTCAACTCAACAAATTAACAGTCAAAACCGGAGCCGTAATTGAGGTTTTGGCAGTGGTTGTGGGGAAATAGATCCTGGACCATGGTCGGCTCGCATTCCCGATGTTGGCATTTGTTAAAAGACACAGACTTGACAATTTGGCTAATAATAATAGATATGTAAATAAACCTAGCCGAAATAAGACCACTACCTCTTGTCGGCTCACAACCGATGTGGTAGTCGTTTAAAGGGTGGAGGTAATAATAATAATAAAACTGTGGGCTGATAAAAATTTACTGCATCTTGCCGGCTCACAACCGAGTGTAGTCTTCTAATTAAGCACATAGTAATATCCGTGCTGATAAAGTTTGCGCATCTTGCCGGCTCACAAACGATGTTGCAGCCTTCTAATAGGTGGGGAAATTACCGAGGTTGAATTATGTTTGCTGCATCTCTGCACGGCTCAGAAACGATGTTGCAGCCTTATAATGGACGAAGGTTTAATAATGTTTGCAATAATATTAATAAGCCAAATTTCGACTCTCGGGTATCTAAAAAGGTTAACTCTGAATCTGACGATATTAGAACCTTTAATATGGTCCTTTATTCTTACAATATCGTCTTCTTTCGGAATGGATTCAAACTAATTGTGGTCTAACCGGGTTATACTTTATGTGAATAAGACATGATTTATTTGTCACAAAATAATAAGATAAAATCTTTAGATGGACTTAGGAAATAAGAGAGCGGAAAGTTACTATACATCACAATTAGCATTCACTGAGTAGTGTTAGCATTTTAAACTGATATTTACAATGATTTTGTTTTTACGCTTGGTGTGGGGCGGGTGAAATTCGAGGACGTGATTTCCCTTTTTAGTATTTCTTGTTCCATAAAGTTATGTTAAGAATGCATGAATAATAAATGCATAAAAATGGTTAAATGGGTGGCTTTTCAAAACTAATGATTTCTTAATCCCCTAGATGAACACTTAGCTACTTTTCTATGTAATTAATCTAGGGGGATGAAATTTTTGGTTTTCTAAGTTTTGTATTTTAGACATTGCGTGAGGACACGACAATAGCTTAGTATGAGAGAATTTTGGTATGTGCATAATTACACATACCTTTTACCTAATAAAACGAGCTAAAAAGGCCAATAATAACCAACAAATACAGAAAATGCCATTGTATTTGGTGTATTGTGTAATTGGGTCTTGCATAGAAATGGATATTCCAAAAATGGTCAAAAATAAAAGCAAAACGGAACAAAACCAAGACGGGAATGAAAAGAGGCAGAAATCAAAGCACGAAGCAAATACATCCGTTAATAGGCAATCCGTTAACCTATTTTAATGGGCTGTTCAGCCCATTTAACATTGTATTTTTTATTAATACTCTTAGCCTTATTTATAACATGTCACTTCATTTAACTATACCCGTACCCCATTTTGGCCAATTCATAAGCCTAATGCCAAATCCATACTCCGGGTCATGTAAAAGTCAAATGATTTAACAAGAGGGTCAAATACATTAATCTGTACATCCTGTTTTACTACAATTCTTTCCTCTCATTTTGACCAAAAACTCACACAGGTAAATCCATCCCCAAATTCACCCACACAAGTTCTCTAGTTGCCTGGCCAAGCCTGACATTCTGAAACCTTATATCACACGCTGGCCCCAATCTCGTCTTTTCTAGTAGATACTATGACGTGGTGGGAGTTCTAAGGGTACTTGGTTGTGGAATTGTGATTGAAGGGGCAGGATTATAGATGGGGGGAAGGTCTCATGGACCTAGCAGCTTCACGGCTTCCTATCATATAGAGTAGCATGGATCACACCGAGGGAGCATCGGGGAGTTGCTTTAGAATAGCTTATCATATTGCTTATTTCCTTTTTGCTTGTTGTATTTCCTTTTTAAATGCATTGTACTCTTTTTAATATTAATAAAATTTTAGCTTTTTAAATAAGTGTTCTTTAATTGATGTTTTACTTTTTAATTCAAATAAAGCTTCATGATAAGTTGTCCATTTAAGATGCAATAAGCTCTACTACTTCAAAGCTTCTTAAGCTCAAATAAGCTGTTATAATTGCTTATTTGTGCTTTTTGGTTTTGATTTGACAATTTTGAAATCAGAATTAAGCTTGGAAGATAGCTAGCCATGGATTGAGATTATGAGGTTTTAGATTGCTTATTTATTAAGATGGTAGGAGCAGTATGAGCTTTTTAGGTTATAATAATCACTATTTGGGGCAAGGGATCAGGTACACTTTGTTTTCTCTATAAATATTTTCTAAGTGCTTATTTGCTTTTGCTTAATCACTGCTTAATAATGCTTATTTCTCTGCTTTTATTATTTAATTGTTCTTAGTTTAATATGTTCTTAATTTGTTTTGCTTTAACTTCATTTGTTTTTAGCTCAACAGTAATTTTTAAAATTTAAAGGAGTGTTTGGGATAGTGTTCATTTCTTAAGTTTAAAACTGTTTTGGCATTTTGTGGTTCTTAGTTCTTCATACTTACGCTTTAATTCAGTCATATAAGTAGTTTGAAATAGTTTTAAGATTGATTCAAGTAGTTTTAAAGGTTTCCTAATCATTTTAGTTGTTTGTTTAGCATATCATAGTTAGAACTGTTGGAATAGTGATTGAATAGAAGTTAAGCCTTAAGTTTATGTTTAAGTAATCATTTTAGTTCCATTTTAATTAAGTTGCTTCTGCTCTTAAGTTTCAAGTATGGTTTATATCAATTAAAAACATTTGGTTCAAAATAGTTTGAATATGCATAAGTTTTTAGTAGTTTTAGCCTAAGCTGTCACTTTAAACCATAGATTTAGTATAGTATAAGTTAGAATTAAGCTTTCAAATTGATAGCATAACTAATTTAGATCATAAGCTCAACTTGTTTTCCATTTTTTAGCTTTTATAAGTCTATTCTATAGCTTTGTACTAGGGCTGCAATTGCCACTTTAGAATATAAAAACCCAAAAATAAGTAGTTTAAGTTTTAGTTGCATTTTTCTTTTTAGCTTATGTCAGTTTAAAAGTGCTTATTAGGTATGTTTGATAATCTGTTTTAACTTTTTACTACATCTTATAGCTTTTAGAGCTTATAATTAAGCTTAAAATTTCAAATAGTTTAGTATTTTGTCATTTCAGTTTTTAGCTTAATTTTCCGACTTAAAGTGCTTATTTCTAGCTTAAAAATAAGTTTTATAAAAAGTCCTTTCATTAAAGTTTGTTATATTGCTTTTTAGAAACTTTTTGCAAAAATGAAAAAAAAGGAAAGGTTTGGGAGTGCCAGGGAGGACTCGAACCCGAGACCTTAACCCAGCACTCAACCAAACCCTTCCCTTCTTAACCGTTGTGCTACCCTTTCAATCTGTTATGCTCCCATCCCACTTTTCTTTTAAACACAGTTTTCAGTTTAAGCATATTTAGCTTATTTGATTTTTCTGAGCTTATTAATAAGCTGTTTTTAGCATTTCTTATTTTTCTTGCAATTAGTTTAGTTCAAAGTTCTTTTCATAATTTTTCTAGAATTTTAATAATTAGTTTAGTATTTTTAATTATTTTTTTAAATTAAATTAGTTTTTAATTCATAATAAATAAAATAAAGATAAAAAATAATATAATTCTTTGTCTGAAAATTCTTTTTAGTCATTTAGGATCTTTAAAATTAAATTTTCATTTGTAGGGTTAAAATTTGATTTATTTGCTTAAATATCGCGTTTTTAATTTCCCGTTAACGTTTTCGTGCTTTATTTTTAAAATGCTTTAATTGTTTAATTGTTTTTACATGCTTTTACTTGTTTGAGCATTTTTTATTTGTAGAAATAGGAAACCAAATCAAATTCTTGAACTATTCAAACACGCGATCACGAACTTAGTTACGATTCTCATTCGCCACTCGTCGTTATACGACTCGGGAAGGTTTTAAATTTTGCTTTGGATAAAAGTAATCTTCTAGAATCCTCGCGGAATACTTATTACTATACTATTATTGAATAATCTTTATACTAAATCTTACGTATACGTATCGGGAGGAATCAAGGATCAAGGTCATCCATATCAATTTCATTAGGTGGGTTTACGAAACCATTAAGAAAGTGTTCAATATTCTCAAGGCGGGGGTGGGATCTAAAATTCGGTGATTTGTTTTAGGCCGAAATTTCCTGTAGTTCATTGAGCTCTTGAACAACTTTTACGCGTAGCGCGGTTGGTAGGACAGTTGGGTCTAATGTCAGTAGTGGATTCGCGTTCTCTATGACGAAGAATGGAATAGTCAATGGAAATTACAAAACAAACAAACAAAGAAAGGATAGACTATAAGAAAGCTAATTAAAAGGAAAATATAATCTCACTCGATAGGAATCAAGTGAGTAGACCTAGGCTAGATAAGGTTTTAAATCCTTGGCTATTCCCCAAACAGTGGTGCCAAAAACTTGGTATGTTCGGTCGTTGTGAACTTCACAAGAAGTTTTACAACTCCTTAGGCAGTGTACCTAACCGTTGTAGTATAGTATAGCAAGGAAAGGGATATCTTATCTAGGGTAATATATTAGGAAGGCTCGAACAGAATATAACAGAGGTCTAAGGGTTGAGAGAACATTATTTTTGAGAAGATTATTTTTGTATTTTTATATTTTTATGAAAGCAAATAAAATTCAGGTTTGAGAGGCGGGTTTTGGTTTTAAACTAACTAAACTAATTTTTGTGGGAACTTATATGGTAAAAAAATGTATTTACTTAATCATGCATTACTCCTCCGTTTGCTTCTCCTAATCCTATTGCTTTGTCACACTTGTGATCATCTGTGTAAGTATTTTCTAGGTCATGAATAGATTACACGAATCAGCCGTCTATGTAATATTCCGTTAAGGCAACGAACAAGTAAGGTAGTATGAAGACTATTACAAGGTCCCTAAGAGTACATTACATGCATAAAAACACTTAAGAAGGATCAACCATATTAGGGGTAAAGTAGTATGAAAACTGTTACCGATGATATCCTTTCTACACACTCGCGTTTCCCTATACGTCTATGCTAATGTAATATTTTATAACCAGTTTTCTAGAGCCTAACGCGCACATTCATCACAAGAAGCAATATTAAAAGGATCTACAAACTAAGTTTCATGCAATCATAAGTAAATACTAATGGATCTAGCCTAGCATGTTAAATAAAAGAGAAGAACAATAATCAATCACACAACACATAGACATATTGAATGATTAAGGATAAATGAACTTCACTTAATTAGAACTTGTGTTTAAGGCTGATACACTAGGGTTTTAATACCCTAAGAACGCCTTAAAAGCTGCTACAAATAGTTAGGGTTCGTCTCCCAAAAGTTGCATACAAGTTCTACCCTAAAACCCTAAAAACGAGTTTGTATATATAAGAAATAGGCCGCCAAGATTCCTGACGTCGTCGCTTCGCCGAATCTTCTTAGGGTTTCTTTTGAGGCGGTTATGTTCTGTCGCCGTCACACAACTTCTGACGTCGTCGCTTGTAAGTTCTGACGGCGTCGCTAGGAATTATGACGCCATCTCCAGGCACTATACGCGCATTCTTGAAACCACTTTGTGTAAAGTTGTAATCTTGTCCCGTTTCTTCCCAAATTGAGTCCAACTCACGTGTATTTCTTCTAAAAGCTTCCTAAATGCTAAAAACACAAAAAAGAATGATTAAGCACATATTCTAGGCATATTTGCATGATTTAGGAGGTTAAATGACCCCGAAAAAGTGTATAAAATGACACCTCATTAGTTGTGTAAATTTGGATCTAGGTGTTGTGATTGTTTTTTAGATCGAAATATGGTTTAGCTTGTTGTGTGTGATGGTTTTGAGATGTTGATTGGTTCTCAGAGCTTGCAAAGATGCATTTTGGAAGATGTTTAGTCTGGTTTGTCTTTTCTATGCAACGGATATGGAGTTACTAGATCAAATGATATCCCTTCATATAAATACTAACTCACGTCATACCATATTTTAACTTTCTTGATAGCTTGTAGTCATCCATGAAAAATCATGACAGTGATTGTTACATCATTCTAGTATATGTATGTTGTATATTGTTATATCATTCTATTATATGTATGTCGTATATGATTTCAATAAATTTATCACATCGCCAATACACCAGGGTGTTATAGGTTTGGGTTGTTGGGTGAAACCGGGTTAAGAAAATCAACAGGGATCATTTATGTAATTTAGTTCAAGGACGATGGATGTAAATTTTCAAAACAAGACATGGACCATTTATGTAATTTGTAGGGTAAAATGGTAAGTGATACCCCAAAAAGAACAAAAAAATCACTTTAATGCTCATATAAGTATTTTTTATTCGATGTTTAAAAAATTATATAGGGGTAAGTATGATGATTTTTTCGGTGATTAGCCCTTGTTTAAACCCACCCCAAATGTTACACCAAAATCGCCTTAGCCTTCCTTGTATGTACTCGCTTTTAGTACATTATTGTTAAACCCAGTTAATTATTTGCTTGAGTACGTAGTTGCTAAGTCGAGTCTTTTACTAGTGTATACAGTTTTGGGACGTTTGGGACTCATGGTAGTTTTTATTTTATGAAGAAATAGGGGAAGAAGTCAATTAATACCCCCATACGTGACACACCATGTTTGTTGATCCTTTCAATTCGGGTCATTAGATTAGTTAATATAATTGAGTATTGAAAACTCAAGTGTAGGGGTGTATCTATAAACCCCAAGTCATGTATTATTATGTTTAAACAAATGGCAGGGCAAAAGTATACGAAAATAAGAAAAAAAGAAGAAAAGAAGAAAAGAAAAAATCAAAAAAAAGAAAAAAAGAAAACAAAAATGTACGGGCTGCCATCTTGCTTATGCTGATGTTTATATGTCAAAATAGAGCTAGAAAAGAAAAAGAAAGAGTCTGATGTAGAGTTTTGTATATCTTAGTCCTAGTATGGCCGAGTCTTGGCTTAACAACGCCTTCGCGTGTATTCTTGTATAATAATTAACTCAACCCCTAAAATATCCCTACATCCGTTTCCATTTAACTTACACCCATACATCACAACCCTTTAAAGACCTCTTTGATAGTAATTCATAGGTGCTTACACCATAGCGGTGGAGGTTTGATTCTTTATCAAGCTTATGGTAATTTATATGTTACGACAGGTAATGAGTGTTAACTTTTCGTTTCCCTTATAGTTATATATCATTATACACCACAAAGAAAGAGAGAATCCAACACTTATTGTGAGGTGCTAGTATATAATTTTCGTGCTCTTAATTACGAGGACTAGAAGGTTGTGTCATAAACTATCTTTAAAAAGTAAGTTAAATGCCCTCGATATTGCTATTGTCTAGGTAGAAAAGCCCATTTGCTTGAGCACAAGCAAATCCTAAGTGTAGGGGTATTTGATGAGGTGTCGTTTTATACACTTTTCAGGGTTATTTAACCCTCGAAATAATGAAAATATCTCTAAAAATGTGCTTAATCGTTTCTTTTTGTGTTTTTAGCACTTGGATGACATTTTGAGGAAATACACGTGACTTAGGCTTATTTAGGGACGAAACAGACGAGATTACAACTCTACACCAAAGTCGATGAAGAAAACGCGTTCACACCATGGAGACGGCGTTAGGATTATTAGCAACGCCATCAGGATCACAAAGCGACAATGTCAAGATTTTTGAGACGATGTCAGAGCGTAACCGACTTAAAGAAGCCCTAGAATATTCGGTGAATCGACGGCGTCAGGATTATAAAGCGCCGCCGTCGCGGTCTATTTCCTATATATACAAATTTGTTTTTAGGGTTTTAAGTGTGAAACTTTTGGGAGACGAACTTTATAATTAGGGTTCG
>BQNB010183407.1:0-11883 GCA_026074375.1 Tanacetum coccineum | reverse complement strand
TAATTAGGTTGCTAACGAAAAACTGCTAATTAGGTTGCCAACGAAAACTGCGAATTAGGTTGACTGCGAATTAGGTAGATTACGAATTTGGTTGACTACTAATTCGGTAGCTGCGAATTTGGTTGAATGCTAATTCGGTAGCTGCGAATTTGGTGACTGCTAATTCGGTAGCTGCGAATTTGGTGACTGCTAATTCGGTTGACTAAGAAAATCTACCAACTCGGTTGTCAAAGGGAATCTGCGAATCCGGTTGACCTTTGAGCTGCGAACCCGGTTGAACCTGGAGAACTGCTAATCGGTTGATACTGAGAACGCTAATCGGGTGCGAAATCAACACAATTGTAATACACAAAAAGGACACATTTTTTGTTTGTTTTTTCCTAAAATTTCTTGTACAAATAGTAGTACTAAACCTATAGGAACCTTAAAAATGTAAAACTTTTGGTTTTTAAGCCAAAAATTAAAATCAAGAGAAAGGACTTGTATAAGAATTTGCAAACACATAAAAATTTGACAATAAATGATGTTTTTCTTTTGATCCAAGCTAATACCCTATATCCAAAGATATAGATCAATTTACGTAAGTTTAATGATCTTTTAGTGTATGTTTCAACTTCGAAAATAAAAAAAATGTGATTATGCTTCGGTTTGGAAAAGAACGAGTTAAAAGAAAATTGAACAACACAAAAACTAAACAAGATCACTCCATGGCTCTTAATACCAATTGAATGATATCTAATAACATACAAGGTTAGGGAAAGAGAGGTGGTTTTAAAGAGAGAGTGGTTGGATGAGCACTTTAAAGAGAAAAAGTAAACATAGAAAGAAAATGCATAAATGTGTGAAATAATGAACAACCAACACCCTATCCAATGCACGGAGAGGGTATTTATACATCCCTAGTGGCCGGCCTATGGTTAGCTTGTGGGCTTTCCATGGGCCTTTTGGCCCGATTAGATTACTATCATTACATTGGACTAACTACGGGATAGTGACTACTTTTAATTGTACAGAAGTGACGATACTTTTCGTTGTTTCCTAACAAACTACTCACATTCTCTTACACCATTGTACCTTGTGTACTTATTTCCAAAACTTTCAAACGTTGCTACTCCAACATCAGCATCAAAACATTCTCCAATACATTTTCTCCTATTCGGTCCTTTTCCTCACAAACCCATCTTGTATTTTACTAAACACAACACACTCTATCATTCCTTTTTCCATTGTTCACTCCACTCATCAATCCTCTATTCCACACTATCTTATCCTCCCTTAGATTGAAACGCAAACTACACATACCAAACACATGATCTCATTCTAAACAACACACTTCCCTTTCCACCTTGATTTGCCTCATCACATTACACTTACCTCCTCACCATCTCATCTCAACCCTTCATTTCAAACAAGATCAAGAGGCTACTTTCCATCCCATACCATAATATCCATGCCTACTCATGACACTCATTACCATCATATCCTTTATTCTTTTCCTCTATTCCAACTTGTGCCTAATACATTTGATTATACAATTTTAAAATCTCCCCCTCACACAACATCCACCCTTTCTCTCCAAGTTTGGAATATTCTTGGAATATTCTCTTGTACCTTAATTAGCCTCTCAAACCATTAGTTAGATCCTAACTAATCTAGTTACATTTGAGGAATACTCAAACTACCATTGTCTGATAGTTCTTTTCTCTCTGTTCAATATCGAACAAACAAAAGTCTTTTAAATACTTCACAAATGATTTTATCAATGGTTCATTTGAGTTGGTGACTTGAGTATTAAAAGAATGGATTGAATGGTCATAGCATGAGTACAATTGGGGGGGTTTCAACAAAGCGGGTGTAGTTAAAAGCCAAATACCCGAAAAAATAGGTTCGGAGTCAGCGACTGTGGCCAGCGCGCCACACACGGAAAAACAATTACCCAATTTGGATTTTCTTGGCAATAATACCCCCTATTTTCCTTTGGTATTTCTACCGATTGCAAACATTATTTCCTCTATTTCTCTTCTTCCTATCCTCTTAAGTCTAACCACAAACGTGTCCAAACTTACATCTCATCATTCTATTGAAGTCGGATACATCTCCCGCAAGAGTGCCACCGCAAGTACCTAATCTCATACGTGTGTATTGTTTCGAGGGTCTTCTTTTTCTACCTTTCTATTTGAATAAAAGTTCTCTAAGCCTTAGGTTTAGACTTGGTTACAACTATCTATCATTCAATCAATCGAGTTGTATCGAGGAGTTTTTTATAGATTTCAGTGATTCAAGCCTAGATCATTGGGGATCTAGTTGGGGTTTAGTAAGCTTACAAGGGGAAGTCTTAAGAGAATATAGGTTAATTTGAATCACGGGTTCTTAAGGGTGGAAAATTGAGGGCAGGATACCATAGGTAGTAACTCTTCTTTGTGAGCACCGATCTTTGAGGATATCAGCGAAGTTAATTGTTTAAGGTTTATAGTCCACCATTACAGATTATACAAGGATTTAATATAGGTGTCGTGGATTCGAGGAAATGGGATAAGGGAAGGACTAAACCCTTCCGAACCAGTATATATCGTGGGTCTCTTATCTCATTTACTTATCTGTTTCTTTGCTAAGTAGATCATAACACCACTCGGTTCCTTCGAGACTGAAGTTTATAAACCTTGAAGATAAGCAAGTAAAGAAATTCATATTCACCCACCCCCCCCTCTACGGTTCTACACATACAACTAGAGAACATAGTAGAAACTGATTAAAAGCGGACCTAATGCCGGGTTAAAAAAGGACCCGGTGTCTAAGCCACAAGATTTGCTATCGACGATGAAGTCACACCTCCTTTTAAATAAACTAGCACGGTACCCGCGCAGTGTGGCGGTGGGTACCCGACAACTAATTTTGTGGCGAACAAATATTTTTTAGTTATACGTTTTTTCTAACGGTAATTTTACGGAAACTTTAATTAAAATAACTATAAGCAATAACAATGCAAACTATTTCATATCAAATAAATAATAGCTTCGAATTAAAGTGAGTAACACATATATCATCTTTGAAACATTAGTTTAAGATAGTCGTCACTAAAAAATAAAATGTAATTTTGCATTAACATAAATATACATCATTAGCTGCAACATCTTTATTTGAAAAATCTGTAGACAATGGATATACGAAAACGGTAGTTAATAGTATTCTTAATACTATTCTTCAGTTGTGATTTCTTTTATCGGGGAATGATTATTGTATGACAAAGAGCATATATTTCGTCATCATACTTACATTTAAACAATTTAAAGCGTACTTCTGATTAGAGATGAAAAAAGTAGGGGGAATTTCATATATACCCAATAAAACTTTAAAAATTACATATTTTCTCAAAACACAAGTTTTCAATGTATGTGTACAATGCTCTTAAAGCATTGTAATTATTGAAGTTTCCTTGAGACAATATATAAATGGCCCAAAAAAGTATGCAATTAGATGAGCTAAAGTGTTCAACAAATAAAGGCTGTATATTTATTCTTGATATCACCTAATTATATCGATAAATACTCTGTATTAGGTATAAGGATGTTGTATTTTCTATTCAACCAAGACACTGTTCAAAAACCATTTTTTTATTTTTTTTGAATTTATCGAGGCTTTGACTTTACTACGTAATCTACACCTTATTTGTAGTCGTAAAATACTTGCATGCCAAACACATCCCTATCAATTTCACTCCCTATTTTACATGTCATTTCTTTTTGTTTGCAATGAAATGTTATCTATGTCATTTCTTTTTGTTTGCATTGAAATGTTATCCTATTTAGCCTAGATTCAAACATAAGAATTTTTAATTTTCAGCGGAAGTGTAAATGTTTACTATGATTTAAAGTTAAATTTTTTCCTCAAACGTTAGTATTAATTTTTATATTTTGGCTTAGATGTAGAAATTACGACAACACAAAATTTCGACAAACATGGTTGCATTGTAAAATGTCATTCAGTTTTTCCCCGATAATTTTGAATCATCATAGCCTTTAAGTACAACACCAACAAATTACCCTCCCCATTTTATAAACACATAGACCACCAACTTTAACCAACAACAAAACAACAAACTAATACCACCAACCAGAACCAAACATCAGATCTCGGCCAAACTACAAACAACCAAACATCAGATATACGTATACCCAAATAAACAAACCCGGTTAGATCCACAACCTACCAACATAAGCCATACATTCAAGCACATCTTTGTTCAAACCATAGGAAGTTATTACATTACACATGCCTTAGTTTTTAATCATTGGACTTATTTTTCATATCTAACAACATTGTTGGCCTCATAGATACCACTGGCCTCAAAACGCGATTGATGAAAATAGTGCATGAAACAAAATATACCACAAAAATAGATGATTGTCAAAATCAAAGTCCACCTATCCAAAAGACAAAACACGTCAAAATCTTCAATTAAGATAAATAAATCAGATGACCATCGACTCACTATACAAATGATTCAAACTTTGTGGAAATACAAGAAACGACTTACTGAGTATAATAGTAAAATAAATTGGTCTCGTGAGTAGCAACATCAGCAATGGAAGCGATTAAAAGAAAACATGGTGCTAGATTCTAAAAGCCAATAAGCAAACCAGGCTTAGTTCCTTTACACATGGCATCTATGCTTCACCATCAAAAAGAGACTAAACCGCTCAATATATTCATATAGATCTAACAAAGAGTACATTAGACACCAAAATATTCATATTGATCTGCCAAAACAACTCAAAAACGCCAAAACACACCAAAATCACCTAACACACTGAAACCACCTAGTCCACCAAAGCCATGAACATTAGCTTGGCAGACGGCGAATACAATGGTGGCGGCATTGAGTGTGTTGTTAGAAAGAGACCGGGTTTTGGTTTAGAGATAAGGGAGAAGTAGTTAACTTTAACCACGAAAAGCAAACGTAACCACATTTATATCAACCACAATGGTTTTGTTGGTATGAGATGGGATATGTTTTGTTTAGAGAAAAGAGAAAGGATACGAGAATATGTGAGTGTGTGTTTTATTTAGTTTATATATGATTTGAGGTTAAATTAGGTGGTTGTTACTATGATGATTTTAAATGAACTGTTATTATGGGTGATTTTAAATGGTATGTTATAAGTATGGTTGAAATTGAGTGTATCATGATTTTAGGGCTGTTACAAATATAGATATAAAGGCATTTAATTTTTTAAATCTAACTTAGATAATAGTTATTTTTATGCTTAGCAAAAGCAATTTTTTTTATAGTATTGTTCTCTGTCTTAAAATTTTTAAGACTTCTTTATTTAGAAAGTCCTAAACCCTTTATAAAGTAGTATAGGTTTGGCAAGATATAAATGTGTTGGAAAAGAGAAAATAGCAAGTAAATACTCCTTCCGTCTTACAATAAATGTTCTCATTACTATTTTGGTATATCTCAAAACGAGACATTCGGACCCGTACGTTGCACCGGGCTTATTTTTCGATGCAAAGTTAAATTTTTTGCTTATGTCTAAAACTTAACTTCGGTAGAATTTTCACATTAATCACGTACAAAGTTAATTCAAGAAACTAACATTACTAACTTAATAAAAGAAAACAATAATAACTTTTAATATGTCTATCGCGCAATAGATCAAGTGTCATAACCTTTAGCATAAAATCATAAACGTGTAAGGCTAAAAGAGAATCACCGCTTCGTGACACTTCTTATGTTTTCGCATATGAGAACCCTACTCTAGCCGGCATGTCTATGAATATCATGTTAGCCATCTGCAAATTTTCAAAATTTTGTGTCATTACATAATATAAAAAAGAACTTGCATACTTTTTCTTATCTAGCTAATGTGATGAGAAATATATATAGGTTATCAGCTTTTTGTCTAAAATGACATTTGAGAAAACTATGCATTAGTAGTAAAATGTCTACTTTAGACACTTGAATTTCAGCATTGTTTTTTAACCATAATGAAATCTCTAAAAAAGAATGAAGAAGTTTCTTTCAAGATTTTTATCAAATACTTGTTGTTCATCTTAAATAAGGAAGGCAATAATCACATGCATTATATACAAATCAAAGTTATATTCGTTGAACAAACCTGCACTAAAAAAATCATCATTTAAACAGACATTGAACTATAACATAATCATTGCAAATCAAAGTTATATTCACTTAACAAACCTGCACTTAAAAAATCATCATTTAAACAGACATTGAACTATAACATAATCATTCATAAATTTAATAAAAAGTAAAAGTAAAAGTAAAAAATGGTTTGGAATTAGAATTAAAAAGTAAAACATACATCAATGCAAATTTCACTGAAAGATTGGTTGATGAATACAATTGATCTTTTCACTTCTCCTGATAAATTGATATGTGTACCTGCGATTAAAAAAGATATAGCTCATCCTAACTTGTGATAAAATAATCGACAATAGCAAAATTGTAAAAATAAAAATTATAGTGGTATAAAGATGATAGTTCAACAATAAGCAGGAAAAAGAGTTATAATCATTTGAATTACGATCTTCTGGAATTAGAGACTTATCACTTGGATTTCATAACAAAGATAGAATATGACCTTGATCAGTTAGAAATAGAACACAAAATAGTTTTCTGGAGTTATCAATCATCATTTATTCATCATGTACCTAAGGTTTTAAGAATGATGTTTAGTATGGTTTTTTTAAATGAATATGTATAAACTTTTAGGATATGCAAGTGAGGGTGATTCGAATTTGATGAGCCTTCTAGCATAAGCTTTGCGTTTCCTTAATTAGGGGTTAGTATTTAATTCAATTTTGTGTAAAATGAGTTACAACTGGAACCTTTCCCCTTCCTATTAAATATACAACCGTTACATCCTAGGCTCAATAGAAAGAATACAACATTTAAGCATCGAGCATGCCATTTACTCGGATTTGTACAATGTTCAAAGCTTGTGTTACACATCTTGAAGCATCCACAATAAATTTTATATTGAATCTTTAAGTATATAAGATAATTGTTCAATTTCTATTTTAACTAATGAGGAGAGGTTTTGGTAGGTAAAGATGAATATGATATTTAATTGGTGAAAAGTTTAGTTAAGTTGCTTTCTTAATACTTGGTATATTTTTGGATGGAAAGCTATATTTCAATGGGCTACTCGACATTATTGGGCTTAAACGTAGAACATGGTAGGTGGGACTGAGACTTGGGAGCCTGGTTTAAGTCAAGGCATCTCCTTTATCCGTTAAAAAAACATTAGTTTGATGATCTTTGAGATTATAGTTAATTTATTATAACATACTATTAAACGTTAAGATTATTCACCCGAGGTGATATTAATGCATTTATTAAAGACCCGCCCGACCCAGTTAATGCTAGTTTTTACAAGTTAGGCTCACCCGCGCTCCGCTGCGGGATATTTGGCGGCCGGTGTTTTCGGTTGGACGTGTTAGAAGGTATATTTTTGTAAAAAAAAAAATTAAAATGAGGGTAGTTTTCGTAATTTAACACATAGTGCGAGGGGGTATTTCGTAAATATTTGAAGGGCTATTTCGTAAATAAAAAATGGAACGGGTCGGGCCGGACCGGGTCGGGTCGACCCGACAATACCGATAACTCAAAAAGTGCGAGTGAATATTTTGAAAAAAAAAAGCAAAAAAACAATTCTTTTTTAAATGTTCGGACCGGGTCGGGTCAACCCGGTGCATTTAATGCAACTTAATGTACCTGAAGCGCGTGGTTAGTTCTATTGTTATTTATAAAAAAAACAGGCCGATGACTAAAAAAGGGCGAGAGAGTATTTAAAAAACAAAACAATTTTTTTTTTCTAAAAAAAAAAACCGATCGGACCGGGTAGGGTTGACCCGTCGTATTAAATGCACCCCGGTCCACCCGGTGCATTTAATGCACACTAAATGCAAAAGGCCATTTAATGCATGTGAGAGGGTATTCCGAGGAAAAAAAAAGAAAGTTTTATTTTAAAAACTTTTTGAGAAAAAAAAGGAAAAAAAAACTGGTAAAAAAAAACTAACTGTTAAAAAAAAAATATTCATAAAAAAACAGACCGATGACTCCAACAGTGCGAGAGGGTATTCCGAGAAAAAAAAAATTATTTTAAAATTTTTTTGAGGAAAAAAAAGAACGGGACGATTAGCGGAGTGCGAGGTTTGAGGAAACTTAAAGTTTTATTCATAAAAAAACATACCGATGACTCAAACAGCGCGAGAGGGTATTCCAAGGAAAAAAAAAAAAAAAAAAAACCTTCATTAAATGGCGGGTCAAAAAAATTTAATGCGACCCGGTTATTGGGTGGGTCGGGTCCCCCAGGAAATGTATTGTGTAGTAATAGTAACAAGGTTTTTAGCCCGCGCTTCGCTGCGGAGCGCGGGCCAAACTTCCGACTTTGTAGTGCATTAGATTGTTGCTTAAAGAGATGGAACAAAACAAAATACACAAATCCAGAATGTCAATCCATACGCATAGTGCATTAGTTGTCTTGGTTAATATGTCCATTACTGTTTAAGCTTAAGCTGCATATGAGCTTGCTTCAAAATAATATTTCAGCAGGTACATTACAAATTATACCATTCGAGTTTAGCTAGATGTGTACAAAAGGTTGCACATTGCTATTTATTCGAGAACCGCCCCGGAGCTCCAAACGTCGCTTTTGGCTGTAAGCCTATCAGTTTGAACGTATTCTGAAGCTGCATAACCTACTGCCCCGCCAACCTTTTGAACAAAACAAAAGATGGATTAGTCCATAGAGGCAGCCTCAAACTATTAGTTGGGGTCTGATATGTGCAATTCACAAAAAACTGAGCTTTAGCATGTGAAGTACAACACTTTGGTTTATGTTTGCAGCTCAGAATTTTGGTTAGTTTATTATACCTGCTCAGGTGGGCTTTTGCTAACTCGGTGCCAACTTCCATTTTGATCACTAAATGCCAGCTTCCATTTTGATCAGCAAGCATTTTGACTCCTCCATGAATATCCGCAGAAGACCACTCTCCCAAACATGTAACGTTTAGGTGTCGTCGTTTCATGACGGGTATATTTATCACTGTATTGACGTGAAGTTAAAGCTTCATTTACAACATTTTAACGTGTTGTCCGCCCAGGGGCAATTCAAGTTCTTTCAACTGAATTTTCACAACCACCTCCCCGCTAAAATTTAATCGTTACAGAACCAATGGATCCTTCTTTCACAGCCGAAAACTGAATAAACATGTATAAATGTAAGTGGTAAATCAATATTTTGTTTGATCATTATACTAACAATTCGCAAGGAGTTAAGTTTTTCTTACTGAATTCAATGTATTAAATGCTACATTATATCTATATCTATACACCTGTGCATACAAACATGTGATTTGAACAATTCATTTCTTCAATTGACATGCCTAAAGAGCCTTAATCTAAGTCATGGATGCTATTTCCATCATGTCCATTTAATGTAGTCCGTCCAATACTATTCTCATCACCATCACCATCCAATTATATACGAAAAGTGGTGGTATAAGTTTCAATTTAGCCTAATTAAGCATCTACACTAAAGGGGTGTTTGAAATTGCTTGGTTTTACTGTTTAAAAATAAGTACTTATAAGCTGCTATAAAACTACGTCGGCTTGAAAATGGCGTGTGATAGTAGAACCAGACTTACCAGGCAACATCACAATGGCAGCATCATCCGACATCAGCAATCTAACAAACATGCATATGGAAGCAATAACCGGCGACAAAACATAACCAACATCCGGATGTTTCTTACCTGTTTTAAATGCATCGATCGAAACCATGTCAAATGCATGCCTGCTCTTCCACCATACCATGCCTGATAATATACTCATTTCCCAAGCCCATTTGTTTATACCTCATTCATTAGCCCTACAATAAAGACATATAACTAATAATGGGCCTAATACGCTTATTGTTTAGTTTGGTCAACTTTTAACCAAACAATATGTTAGTCATAACCCAATTTAGCCATTCATAAAATACAGATAATGTAGATTTTTGGTACGGAATAATCCGCAAAAGTTTTTCTAAGAAAGTGTGGTTTCTTACTTGGTGTTTTAAAGACGTAACTCGTGAGCTGCACCATTGACATCTTGTTATCTATTCAATGTTCCTACCTTATCTATTCAATGTTATCTATGGAACCTTAAAAGGACAACAGATGCTAGCATGATGTCTCGTATTTTGGCTTTTAAAAACAACGTCGTTTTGTGTTCCAAGTACATAAATAAAATACAATTTGAAAAAGCAGGTATGTGTGCAATTATTGGTTTAAAGCATATATCAGCTACAATAACCCACAATCTGCTCTTCCTCGGTTTTCAAATCACTAAGATTTTACCAACTAATAAATTTTACGCAGACTATAAACAGAGAATAACCAATCCCATACAGAAAAACAGCAGAAAAAAGATCACAGCATCAAATTTACACAAATTATTCGGGCTAAAAATACTTGTGCAAAAGATAAGATACTTACTCATTTCGTTCATACACAAATTGTCGTATATGCAATGTATTTCTATCTTCTGATAAGGATGGCGTGTAGCAATTCCTGCACATGACATCATAAAGATAGTTGTTATAAGTTTGTTTTAGACCAAGTATTATAACTTCACAAAAAAGAACTACTGTTTTAAACAACAGTTGTGAATTTACTAAAGAAGATAGCTTAAAGGTCCAATGCTTACAGATTACTTCACTTTTCAAGATAGAGGAGCTATACATAAAAAACTTAAATGATGACAGTTTGTGGAAATAACAACATTTTATAAGTATAAAATGATGAAATATACATCAGGTTAAAGAAATCTGTTTTTAAATATCTTTAGCAAGTCTAGAGCTAGTTAACCATAAATAAGATAATCATTCAAGTGTAGTAATCGAGAAATCCTACCTCAGGTAGCAGCCACCACCTCTATCTTTTGCAAGGCCAAATAAAGCGTGAAGGCAATAAATCACACCTAGGAATATCTCCATTGCTGCTAGTTTTAGCTTCCGATATAGATGTCCCTTTCGTTTCGTCATCTGCGTGTAACAAAGGAAAGTTGTCAAGTGTCGACCCAAATTTTTTTTACAATGCTTTATCCAAATATTGAAGCCATATCATTGTAGAGCTGTAAAAGGAAAAAAAAATATCAGCTACTCATTTTTGGGTTAGCCGTGAGCACCGTTGGTGATTTCCATTGTCATGGTGCCATTTCAGTTTTATTATGTTGTTCGTAGACCACGGATTCAAAATCGACTAACATTGAAATTTTTGTTCAACATGTTAAACTAATACTTATGCAATATGGTATGAAATAAGTCTCTATATGCAGGGAATGGTGATTTTAAGATCTAAAATCTGCAACACAAATACTTAAAATCATTCGATAATAGTAGTGGATCCGGATCTTCGCGTGCCTCCCACGTCTTATGTCCTCTTCCCTTCTCCTTGCGGAAACTGAAAAAAGTAAAGAAGAAAAGAGTTCCAGTTGTGTGATATTGGCAGACTCAGTTTCGTGCGTTTTACAAATACTCTGTGTCTGCCTAGTAAATTAAAAGATTTCTAATCACCCACTTTCTTTGATTAGAAACATAATTATATCTTAATTGTCCTATTTTAGTACACTTTCTATAAAGTAAGTTAACATACTGGCCACTTTATAATTTGTATATGAATTCTTCTACGTTTTTAGCTACTATCATGCATGAAAATTTTTCTTTATAATAACAAAGAGCTTACCATTAGGCCTTAACTTTAGTAATGAAAAACTATGAACCATCCTGAATTCATCATGGGCACCATTCCTGCAAGAATCATGGCATTAGAACAGAACATCATACCATTTTTTGGTCTCACTAACTTTAA
>BQNB010183406.1:0-10508 GCA_026074375.1 Tanacetum coccineum | reverse complement strand
ATTTATCATTGACATTTTTTATTCTTATTATATATTTATATATTATATATATTTAATATATATAAAGGGTTTAATTTAAACTTGTCACTGTGGTCTGCTCTTTGAGAGCTTCTGCTTTCATCTTGATGAGATCCTTGGACCAAAATATCTGCTCGGGGGTCAATTGTTTCTTTGGTGTGAATGTCGCTAAATAATTCTCTTTCGAGTAATCATGTGGTGCAATATTAACTTTTTTTTCACACTCTGGGTCTTTCATTTTGTCATTCATTTTCTTCCTAGTGATTTCAGCTATCTCTAGGGTATCCTTTGAGTTGTGCACTATGGCCGGGACATGATTGATTTTGATAATTTCATGACCATTATATAAAGCAGGTTGAACTTGCTTTGCACGGGTGAGGCATAAGGGGTTCTTGTATCCAATAGCTACCTTATTTTGTTCATCATAATAGGGCTTTGGTTTACACAACATGTGAACTGTTTGAAGAGACTGGTCTTGTTTGTATAATTTATCCTCGACCTTTTAAAGCTTTCATGTCTAAAAATTCTTCAAGGTATTTATTTTCTTTCTGTTTAAAATTCTTTTTCAAAGACGTAACTTCTTCTACAATTAAATTGTTATGGTTAATGGTAGAGGAAAGTTGCAGTTTTACAGAATGAAGTTCCCTTTTCAAATTTTCTTCCTTACGATTACGATCAGCGATAACTATCCTTAATTGTTCATTAATCTTTTGTTCTCTTTCTGTCATTTCAAACTTAGCCCGTCTTTCATACAGTTCAACTTGTTCCTTATATGTCGCAAGTTCAGCAGTCAATGAATTATCAACTACATTGTTTTGTGTGGGCACAGAGCCACATTGGGCAGACGGTTTATATATACCATTTAATATCATCATGTATGAATCATTTGGTACAGAAGATACATTACTTTGTACAATTGTCACTGCGTTGTCCTTAACATACTGATCATATGGAATCATATTACTATCACTCGTATAATCAGCATGCATCTCGTGTACTTCATGATATTCACAAACAGCATCCTGATAGTGATCATGATCGTGTACCTTAGATAGTATGTCCGAATCATAAGATGGACTAGCTTTATCATAAACAGGATCTGCGGATGATAGATTTGCCATGAACATAGTCTGTGTAGTAGGAGCCACGTCAACATCAAAATCAAAAGCATCACAGTCATCATCTTGAAACACATTATCCACATTGAGTGCTAAGTCCTGAACTGGTTGCTCATCCACATCTTCATCAACAGTAGTGTCTTGACCACCTGTAATAAATAGTAGTTGCTCTTTATCTAATGCCACCCCCATTCTCCTGAGCTTGCATTAGCAACATCTTGTCTTTGAAGTATTATGAGTTCTATGGTCACTTAGGCTGAGTGCAGTTCCTTGCTATGTGGCATATACCATTGCAGTTGTAGCACTTAATTTGCCTTGCTTAATATGGATTTGCATTCCTAACTCTATTCTGAGCTCCCCCATAGCTAGCTGCACCTGCACCTCGTGCATTATTCCCCTGACCTCTATTTTGTCGACCCTAAACATTCTGAACAACAACCCTACCGTCTTGAACTGTAGCTTGGTTCCTTGTATTTGATGAAGTTCTGAGTTGATTGTTTGTTTGAGGTAGGTATGTTTTGTATGATTGGGTGAGTAGGGCAAGTGTGTTGGTTAAGTTCTCAATTAAATTGTCTATTGGAGAGAGTCCCGAATCAAGTTGAGTGTTGTCAGCAAAGTGTGGTGGAACATATGTGGATGGTGGTGTTGTAGATTGTAAAACCCCGTATTTAAGGTCACTACTAATTTTAAATCTCATATTTATTTTTATAAATCTCAAGACTTTACTTCTATATTTTAGCCGATTTTTAATAAAATCGTCCATTTTAAATAGCCGTGAATGTATTATTTGAATTTTACCCGTTATCGATCAAGAAATCCACGAACGTCATATTTTGCCTCGAGTACTAAAATTAATCATGACCAAATACACTAACATGCATTAAAATCCCAAAGCATTAAGCATAAATCGGTTCTAATGGGTAAGAACCGAAATACCCGAACCGAAACATGATCTTCAGTTCGTTTTCGGTTCCTCAATATTTCAAATTTCGGTTCTCGGTTCTCTCGATTCTGGTTCGGTTTGGTTCGGTTCCAGAACCGTGCTCACCCCTAGTATGTAATGTAGGATTGGTAAATCAGAGGTCGTCCCAAGAGCTAAGTTTAGATTAGTTATAATTTGAAATGTCACAGGTTTAAAAATGGTTTGAATTGCTTTGAGAATTAAGACAGGAAATAAAATGCGTAAAAGTAAATTGAGAAGAAGATTATAAGGAGAAAAAATGTGCTAACCTAGTTATTTCATTACTACTGTTTATGACATGTTTCCTAGTACAAAGTCTAAGTATCGTTTCATTATTGTTCTAATTTTAACATATCCGAATTGACTTTCGTGGTCTGTCCTATACTTCCAAGGATCCCAATTTCTCGAAAGCCTCGATGTTAAGATATCTTGGTTGTAGCTATTAAGTACCAACCATCCAAAAGACTTATCTATAACCTAAATAGATTATTAATTGTTGAATCTAAATATCGTTTAAGCTCAGGTTGTTTAGACCTTTATCTAGGATAATATCAATGTTCATAAGTTATAAAAACAAAGCGGAATAAGAACAAAGATATTCAACAAGGTTTACCATTTATACGTTTCCATCAAGCCCCAATTCTAGACGATCAACTCTAGAACGGTTACAATCTAACAGGGATCAAAGATCCTTAGGGCTACACCAACTCTACTAGACGTCTACATCTTTAACACTTTGTGTACACACACATTTTTCTGGATATCTTAAACCTACACACCTAATACCCTTTATATAGATGGATATTAAGGCTTACAAAGGAAGCTAATCAATAGATAAGGAAACTATTTAAATCACATTAAATCACATTAATATGTTTCCTAATCATTATCTTTAACATCTTTGACCAAATCTTCATAATTCTCCACCAGCTTGAAGAATTCTTTAATGACGATTCTGATCCTTTTGTTTCATTCTTTTATTTATTTTGTCTCATCAAATTTAGAATCCCAACAATCTTCCCCTATTTGATGATGACAAAACAAACAAAGTCGTGTACGAACTTCATCATAAAGCCAAAGCTTCCCCTGAAGTTGAGATGTAATCATCTCCCTGAATGAAACAAAACTTCCAAGCTTCCCCTTAATCAGATATCCTTTGTATCATGCCACCATATATGATAAGCTGCAAATCATATCTCTATAATCTTCTTCCCCTTTTTGTAATCATCCAATAGGGGTCTTCAGTAGATAAGCAACTTGTAAACACTTCCCCTCAAATGGTGCATGTAGATGGTTAAACATTTAATCAATAAGCTTCCCCTGAAACCCATATGTTTACCATCTCTTGAATCTCGAACTCTGTAGGCTCTATGTAGTGATCACTGATGAAGAAAATAGAGTATAACGAATTTGATGCTGAAGTAGAATAACCCAAACTTGTGTCTTATGTCTTGCACTAAAATATGATAAAGAAACTCACACTTCTTCTCCGAGAGTAGACCTCGATCTCTTGATAAAATCCTCATCTTCTATGAGACACTGAGCACAACAACGTAACTCCTTTAAGTGATAGTAAATACCTGTGAGTACTACAACGTACCTCCTTACATCAGGTAAAACTAGATCAATCAAGTCTTTATCAATAAAATCATGAAAGCACGAACAAGTTATCTCCAAGGCTAAAAGATATGATAAGAACACGCATCCAAGAAATTCCACTTCATCGTCAAATAAGTGATAAACAATCTTCTTCGTAATCACATCTTCAATAAATCTCCAAAAATACGAGCCATAAATCAATAAGAATAAACTATTTAAAAAATAGTTCTATTCGAGATCCAAATCCATCCAAAAACCAAGTACTTCAAGAAACTGTCAGTTCTGTCCGACATCCTTTGCTGTATGTTGTTCGATATCGGCAACGACTAGCAGTATTAACTACTTCTCGGACACCATTAGCAGTACAAACTCTCATTTCTCGGACAACAAAGGCAGTACAAACATAAACTTGAACAATACTAACCTTTTCTTGTCGAACAATACAAACTTTCAAAAACATTACTTATATAAATTGCCATATATACGAACAATAGAAACCTTCTTTTAGGCAATGAGCAAGAAAACCTACTTTTTATGTTCTTCATGTTGATTACGCAATCAATACTTTGTACTATTTTATATTCCTTGAAGCCCAATAAGCATGCATGTTTTGCTGCGGATCCATCATCAATCACCTATGCCAAGAAACTCTTAATAGTAACAATGATTTATAATTGTATTGCATACCGAAAAAGGTAGAGAGGTCAATTATAATCATTGTTATATCAAATAAACTTCAAAACCCCATAAAACTATTTACCACAAATTGATTTATTGAGAATTAGGGGGTTTCTTCAAAAACCTTGTAGATCCTAGATCGAGAGCCACGAGGCTCTGATACCAATTGTGAAAAACCAATAAGATCATTGAATCGTTTAAGCTCGAGGTTGTATAGACCTCATCTAGGATAATATAGTAACAATGATATAAATTGCACAGCGGAAATAATAAACACAAATCAAAGTTACTTTAAGGTCTTTCTTTATTAATCAACACAGCCTCAAATACTATTTGATCATAATAGATCGGTTACTCTAACTAGTAACAGGGATCAAAGATCCTTGAGGCTAAACTCTAGACGTCTACACTAATTATACAAACGTGTACTGATAAGTGTAGAATACACATATCCATTTATACCTAAAATAACCCAAATAAGCCCAAAACAGACCAAAAACGGTAAAAATATGCTTGTATTTGTGTTTTGTGTTTGCAAGGATCAATAACATCCTAATTATTACTAAATCTTCCTAATATAATAAAGATATACATTCCATATTTCTCTCATCATGTATCCTTATCTCAAGCGCAGAGCTTGACAATCAGCATATTAATCTTTCTCTCTTAGCCAGTATTACTAACACTTGGCGTACTAAGTTGTAACCTGGCAGTACTAACTCCCAAATTCGTACTGTTAGTTATACTTGGGCAGTATTAACTTTGATGAAGATTATTCCCAACAACTCCTCCCCTAAACACTTGTGATTTATCTGAAATCCCAGTTTCTTCTGGATTAAATCTTATTGTCTTCTGAGGATCGAATTCTTTCAAACAATCTTTTACTTCTGCACTGAGATCTTGAATGAACTTAGTAGTTCGTATGCTTGTCGTACATTACGATAACCCCTCCAAAAAAAATCCTCTTATTCACATCTTTGATATCATCTCTTGACTTAGGGGTATTTTCTTCTCTTGTCAGATATGAATGGCTATACATATTTGCATCAGTAAAATGTGATTACCACAAAATCATATAAGCTCCAACTTATCACATTATATTCATGCTGATTCTTCCATATTTCATCTTCTTCATCAGGCTCAAATAAAGTATGCAGATCTCCCTAAAGCATCAAATCATATCCTTGTGGTCTTGAGGCCTATCCTTTCTTTGACTACCTGTGTAAGTCATAACATTTGTCTGTTCAAAGTCTTCAAGCATCTCAACTCAAAAATCTTCATAACTTGATACCAATTGTGGAGTTTGAATAACTCCTTAGATCGTTGTAAGCTCAGGTTGTTTAGACCTTATCTAGGATAATGATGACAAGAACATTAAAGTATATGATAGCGGAAATAGCTAATGACATTGATATCATAACAAGGGTTTTCATTCCTTATCTTTCACTATTAGCCCCAATTCTACACGATCAACTGTAGAACGGTTATCTACAACAAGCCCCAATTCTAGACGATCAACTCTAGAACGGTTACAATCTAACAGGGATCAAAGATCCTTGGGGCTACACCAACTCTACTAGACGTCTACATCTTTAACACTTTGTGTACACACACTTTTCTGGATATCTAAACCTATGTCTATGATCTCTTTATATAGGGAGAGATCAAGACTTACAAAGAAAACTAATTCCAATCAACAATTGTATTAAACACTTAGTCAATGTATTTAATATGGTTGACTATATAATTAGGAAACTAAATCAGCATTAATCTTCAAGTTGTAATTAATCTTCTACCAGTATTAATTGTTGTTTGACTGCATTGAATGAGATCTTCAATCAGCATTAATCGCTGTTTGATTGCATTAAATGAGAAGATAACTACTGTTTGACTTCAAGTCTTCTAGAATCCCATAATGCTGAATTAGTCCTTTTTGTTTCATTCTTTTATTCATTTTGTCTCATAAAATCTAGAATCCCAACAAATCCTGACGTGCAACCTCTAAGAAAAACATTTATTTCTGAAAATTTTCTATCAGCAAATTCTATGGCATAACTAGTGTCTAAAGTGGATGGTGTAATATCAAGCAAAGCACTGAAGGTAGACGACACAAAACTTCTATCAGCGCCTGAATCGAATAACATGAAAGCATAACAGTTATTGAGAAGAAACGTACCCGTGACAATGTTGGAATCAGGGTTCGTTCCTCCTCCACCAATGGCATAAGCCTTTGTTGTATCCTCATTACCTCCAGTCTGGTTTCCAGTCTTGTTTCCATCTCTGTTTCTTGTCTGGTTTCCACGGTTCTGATTCCTCAACTTAGGGAAATCCTTCCTAAAATGTCCCGGTCTTCCACACTCGTAACAAACAACACCCTGCTAATTTCCAACTGGATCTCTCTGAGTGTTTGGGGTAATAGTCACCGTACAATCCCTAGTCAGGTGTCCAACCTTTTTACAGTTATTTCACTTCACTGTACATGGCCTTACATGGTGGTATTTGCACTTGTTGCAAAGTGGGTGGTATCTAGTATACCCTCTCCTCTTATTGTTCCCAGTCGTGTAAGATCTAACCACATTCTGCCCACTAATATTTTGCCTCTTGAATGGCGGTTGCTGTCCACGGTTATCCCTTGGGTTACTATCCATCCTCCTCTTACTCTCAGCACTTCTTGCAGCATAACCCTGGAGCTTCTTATCCATCAATTAGTTAGCAATGCGTACAAAATCTTGGAATCTAGCTGGGTTTGCAGCAATCACATTTCCTTGAATGTTGTCTGGTAGCCCTCCAATAAACCTCTCCACTCTGTCCTCTTCGTTAGGGACCATTCTAGTACACAAGAAAATCAACTCCTGAAACCTTTGAGTGTAGTCAGTCAAGTCGTTACCTTTTACGGTCAGATTCTACAATTCAGTTTCCATTTTTTGAATCTCGTTCCTTGGACAATACACCTCAGTCATCAACTTCATAAGTTCTGCCCAACTCATGGCATAGGCAGCCTCATTCCTAATCGTTCTCTTATGGGAGTTCCACCATGTCAACGCGCTGTTCAGAAGCGTGTACAAAGCATACTTCACTTGGTACTTCTCTGGACAGTTGCTAATGTGGAGAATTGTTTCCATTTTCTCGAACCAACGAGTCAACCCAACAACTCCTTCCGTTCAATTAAAGTTAAGTGGCTGGTACTTCAGGAAGTCTTGATATGTGCACTCTCTAGCAGGCATAAATCATCTGAAGTTATAGCCATATTCTCCTCCGTTCCCATTACCATTTCCATTTCCTCCATTTCCATTTCCTCCATTTCTATCTCCTCCATTTCCATTTCCTCCATCTCCATTTCCTCCATTTCTATGTCCTTCATCTTTGTTTCCTCCATTTCCATTTCCTCCATCTCTGTTTCCTCCATTTCCATTTCCTCCTACTTCTTCTTGTTCGACCTCATCTCCCATAAGAGGTCTATGGTTTCTGATAGCGTCGCGCACTCTTAATGCTTCTGCCACCCGGCGATCGCTTTGCTCATTGACTGCTTCACATGTCCTTGACGCTCCAGATCGTGTGTTAGGCATCTTCCTACAACATATCAATGTAACACTCGGTGAGATTCCTAGGTGATGCGAGATCACTAACAGGGTTAAATAAAATTTACGGTTAATTCACATAGAAAAAACATGATCGAACTATATCATGGAAACCCCATAACGCATGATGCAAAAAGCATAAGTAAATCAAATTACGGAATCATATCATAGATAAATATTAATTTCATATCATCGATCATTAGTGATTACATCACATTGATTTCAAAATGCAGAAAATACGAGTTTCTAATACTACGGCCATCACTAAACGCTACTGGTCAATACTGCAACACTAATGAACATATCTACGGACGGTAGCCCATGTGCTTCCTAGCACATGCCTCAAATCTGCCAACTCTCACTCGGTCATAGATTCGAAACCATCGTATCTGCCTCATCTCTCTCTGCATACATGCCATGCCGCGCTGGAGTCGGTCAACTCTCTAACTCTCAATACTCATGATGCCTCTAAGCCTCCTGTTATCCCTCTATAACTCAGCGACTCTCTCAATCAAAATAGTGACTACTGACTCAGCCCCAATAATCCTACGTCTATGCTCTCTCTGAGCTCCCTCAATGACCTGTATACGATGGACTGGAATAGCCTCGGTGTGATCATGGAACCTCTAAACCAAATCTCCTAATGTCTCATATGTAACCTCTACTGCTCCCTCCTGAGCAGGCTTAGGGGTATCCTCTGGCATTACAAGATGCTTAACCCTCTCAACTCTGACCTTAACCGGGCCCCTCGTACCCATCTCACTCTCCTCTCAGTCAGCAGCCTCAACTATAACTCCAGCATCAATCCCTCTATCTCTAAGAGCATCCGCATAAGCGAAACACTCGTCAATCTTAGCCTGAATCTCAGGGTCAATCTCAATCCCGTCGCTCCTCACAACATCAACATCTATCTATAAATCAGCCCCTCTAGATCTAGACGGCTCAGAATTCTCATCCTCAAAGTAAACTCCTAATCCAACCTCTCTAGGTACATATGGCTCAAAACTATCCTCTGAACAATCCTCTAAATCCGTAGCTGTATCAGGACTCCTAATCCTCTTAGGTGATGGTAAAAGATCAGCACGTGCATAATACAATGCCCCAAGGGTAGGTGAAGATAACGGTAAAGATGCAACAGACGATCTACTCCTCTTACGAGAACGACTCGCATAAGAAGAATCATGAGATGGTATCTCGGAAATAGCAGATGAACGATGAACACTCAGGACCCAACATAATCGATGACTAGATCTCGTACTCAATGTTGATGCTGGCAATGAATGATCAGAAGATGAACAACTAGATGCAGAATCAGATAAAGCATCCGCAGGAGAATCCGAAGAAGTCTCTGACGATGAACTCGATGATAAATCCGATGATGAATCATCCAAAGAAAAATGATCCAAAGAAGAATAATCAACTAAATGTCTCACAGCAAGACGATGAGTGGGTAACGGTCCAACCCTCTTCCTCGCAGTCATTATGTGTACCGGCCCATTAAGATGGTAGCGGTACGGTCGACCATAGGGAATAGGCTGTCCCGGTGCAAGAACTATGACTCGACGTCGAAGTGCACCAGATGTTGTAGGTGACCTCTGAGTAAAAAGGGTAGTCTTAGTGAATGGTATACCATGGGTAGGTGATGGTGGTGTATCAGGTGTATCGCTGTCTGTGGTGTCATCAGTCGATGATAAAAATGGTGAGATAGCTGGTAATGGTGGTATATGGTCTGATGATGGATCCTCAAATGGATCAAACTCCATATCAGATACAGGTGAGTAATCAGGAGATGTTGGTGTATAATCTGGAGATGGCAGTATAGTAGGTGCTATGATAGGTATCTCAGTGGGTATCATTGTGGTGTTAGTCTGAGTAGTGGGTGGAGCAATCACTAGTGTGGTGTCGAGAATAGTGGTAGGGATAGTACCAAACAAGATAACTCGTCCAGCAGGTGTCCTCACGCTATCCTCTGATGAATCTGAAGAAACTGAGATAACTAAAATAGCCATAACTTGCACAAGCAACAGTTTATATAAATATCCTTTATACCAATCATGCATGATGCGGGAAAGAATGAACAAATGGGTGAATGAATGAATGAAATGAATGAATAGACCATCAGATGCAGTACCGCGAAATGAAATGCAATATAATTATAGTAATAATAGTTATACTTAGTATTTAATTACACAATATTTAATTATGTATACATACTATGTAAAAATCACGTAAGGCACATAATCACGTAAGGATCACATACTGGTTATAGTCCAGACCTAGTTATATACTATCTGGTTCTCTATAACCTTGGCTCTTGAAACCAATCTATCACACCCCCAAATAGGGTCCCTTCCGATTTGGCGTCCGGGGGCGTAACGTCCATGGCTATTTCGAGTACAAAGCATAAAGAACGACCTCTAAGGGTACGTTCGAAAAATAAATACCATTGCATAAATTTAAAATATTAATAAGTTTACATCAATCAATTTTTAAAAGATTTAAAAGACAACATGCGAAGCTTAAATGAGTTCAACAATGGTATTTAAGATAATCATA
>BQNB010183405.1:0-12406 GCA_026074375.1 Tanacetum coccineum | reverse complement strand
AGGCATAACCAAGCCTTAAGCTTTAGGAGCTATGAAAAAGCCATGACGTTTTTAAAAGCGACATAAAATATATGTATTTATACCATATTTCATATATATCGAGTTACAAAATTGTTTCTTTTCTCGCCCTCTTGCAAGTATAGCTCGGAACTCACACGGAAATATACATATTACTACTATAATCATTTGAGATGTCAAACACTGTTCATCTTAAAGCACTGTAGCTATAGTGCTAGCTACAGTGCGTGATGTTGGGCTCTCACTTTGACCCAGTTTTTTGGGCCTCAACTTTGGATCGACGCCTTTTTTTTTCTTTTTTAAAAAAAACTTATGGAAAAAAATTGTTATATGTAGCACCTAGGAAAAATTTAGAACATCTCGTTATTTTACATAAAAGTATGTATCGCAAGCAATTGCTAATTGTCGTTGCCCTTACAATAAAAGTCATTCTTCAAACGACATACAACATTTTGTACTAGTTAAGAGTCATAATAACGCGCATAAATCATCATTTTATTTACGGATCAAAAAGGGGTACTTTAGAGATAGCGTAACAACGAAAATCATAATTTTCTCGCCGCGCGAAACAAAGTCGCACGACGATATTATTTTGAGAACCTGTTCATGCTACAATAACTAAAATACAAATGGACCAATGTATATACTTTACTAAGTAAATAATACGACTTAACATTTCATTTCCTAAAGAACTTAAATGTACAAAATACTATCTAAGGCACTTCGTATAAAAGAAATTCAAAATGGATGAACCAACCTCATCATTTCATTCTTACAAACTCATGTCCTACATCTTTGAAACTATTCAACTGATATGTCTTGTTTCAACACCATTTCAAATTCAATCCACAAAAGGTATCTATTCCTCTAACAGTATTATGAGAAGAGTAATCATCACGAATAGTATCATATACATCAATAGTATATGTGAATTATATCATTCACATTCACATGTATGGTTTCAGAGAAACCATAGTCACCTTGTAGTACAAATAGGTACCATGCACGAGCTATTTTCATTTCAACTAAAACTTGAAAACAAAGATTTCACAAGTCAGTAGGAGTTAAGCTTTCAAGCGCTAATAAACGTCGGGTTTCGAAAGAAGTAGTGATCAAGAGTGGATCGAGCCCTTAGCACCTTCATTTTTCCTCGCGGTCTAGCAAACGGTTGAAACCTTTGTAAGTCATCCCCGTAGTTTAACATTTATATGTCTTTCACCATGAAGTTTAATGAAACCCTGATGTCGCATGACATATACACGACATAAAACCCACGCAGGGTTAACGTGTGCATACGCATGCAAGGGTTGAGTCGTGACCTACATGAAATAACAACGTGTAATAAATTTTGTAAACAACATAGCATGCGACCCAAAGGAGATTTCATAAACTTTAAACATGTACATGATATACTACGTTGGCACTAGGGACTAACAAGCACTAGGTTTACGCGTAAATGTTGTAAAGTTTTATATTGTGACCTCGATCTATAGCATGTACATTACCAGGTAACCCCAAGACGAACCTTTTTGCTCCTTGTGGCACGTCACAGCCTCAAAAGGGTTTGAGTAGAATATACTCGTTGGTTCATACTAAGACCCCGATATGTTTGACAAATGGTTACTACCTAAGACGCACACCCAAGGCATGCCAACAGTCATCACAGGCCGCTGCCTTGTCATGACCGTTGCGCTGCAAAGGGATGAGGCCACAACAGCGGCTGTTGAGCCTGCTCAGGCGTACCCATCGTCTTTGTACCCCAACATTTAAAAGCCTCGTAAGCGCATGACACAGTAAGCCTACCACGTTGTACCCAAGCTTGGCTCAGTAGAGCTACTGCCGCTGTTGAAACCGCGAGTTTCGCAACAGACAGCTGCCACTGTTGCAGTCATTGGAGCTGCGAAAAACACGGTCACACGTTTAGTTTTGACCTTGACCTATCTTTTGACTAATCTTGTAGAGGGAAGCCATGCGATTAAACGAGAAAGCCAAGTTATAAATCATTAAAGGGTGCGTTAGGTAGAAGAATAGGTACACAACAGTAGCTGTCAGCCCCACTGTTGGGTACGATCAAATAAATTAGGAAAGGTAAAGGGGTGGAGGACATGTGGGTTTTTGTAATTTATAGAAATAATACTTATAATGTTTTCAAAATATGCATGTAAGTTATTTTATAAATCAAGACGTAAAGGAATGTAGAAAACATGCATGTAGTTCGGGCCTCGAGTCGTTTCAGCCAAATTTGAAAGGGTTGGGAAATTCTCTAACAAACCAATGGTTACCTCGATAAGTGGAAAAATTCAAATGATGTTTCTTTCGACGACTTAAAATCGGTAGCAACGAAACCAAGTTTTTTTTTCGGGTAAATAAATTTGGCACGGTTTATATAATTTATTTAACACTAAAAATATTCTAAAAACTTATGCGGGTTTGAACGTATAAGTTATAGTATTTGAGACTTTAAAATATAAAGGTTAAATATTGAGTAAAGTAATGTTTGGAAGAATTAAGGGATTAAAGGTGATAACCCGAAAACTTGAGGATTAATTGTGAAATTTACTTGATTCGGAAAATAAAGAGATCAAAATCTGCTATTTCGAAACTTACGGGTACTAGATCATTGTTATAAATTATTTAAACAAGCCGAATGAACTGTGATATACAAAAACTGATAACCACACAAATTAATTAACAACTACAATGTAAATAAATAAATGCGATGAGAAAAACATATAAACTTAGTAACTTACAAAGTACGTGTATATTTTCTTCAAATATAAATTACATGGACTTGTAAATATAAGTACGACGCGTAATAGTATAAATTCCTGTGTAGGTAGTTATAGTTTTAAAGTCGTCCCTAGAGCCAACGGTTTAATCAACAAATTGAAAATATAAAATGTTAACTCATAAACACAAGTGTCCTTGACGACCCATTTGCATACACCACTTCATACCTAAAGTATTGTTAGAATGTAAACTCAGACGTTGTCATAATTACTTAGGTGATTGACTAAGTCACTTTTGACGTGCATTGAACCATTATCAGTTTCAGGCGACTAACCGACAAGGTGAGTTTCATAGCCCCTACTTTACTGTTTTAAATCATCTTTTGGGGTGAGAACATTGCTTAATTTTTACAGTTGAACACAAGTACATTTACTGATTTACTATTTTGGGTCTAAGTCCCTATTCAACCCAACTTGCTATATTGCCCAATTTATCATGAGCTGTCAATTTCTTGACCGGATGACCGGTTGAGGAAGCGCGAATGTTATGAATAGATCTATCGGGATTGACAATCCCTGTTTGTATTGGACTGACATTAGTCAAGCAAACACAGTTTCATTTGTGTCAATTGCGGATGTTACGGGTTAATCATCTGCATAGGCTTATCTATGATGATATATGTTAACGCTTCAGTGTCATGAGCTTAGACAATAGTAAATACTTTTCATCGTGATATATATAGGGTTGCTATATTTCATGCTATGGTTATAAATCTGGTGGTTCATCACTATTATCAAACAAAGAAACCTATGAACTCACCAACTTTATGTTGACGCTTTAGCAATGTTTTCTCAGGTGTTCTACAGTACGGAATGTATGGAGTCTGCATTGGTATATTGGTATGTAAGGTTCTATTCTCTCAGTATCATCCTCTCATGCCATGAAGTCACAATCCCAAATCCAGTCTTCCGCTGCAGTGAATTTGGGGGTGTAACAGATTGGTATCAGAGCCACTTGGTTATAGAGAACTAGGTTGCATTAGTAACTCTAGACTATAACTGGCTCTAAATGACATATCAGAATAGCATACGTATTATCTATTACTATTTGATTCCTAAGTCAATAACTGTGTGGCACGATATCATTGAATAACTAAAGTACCACTTTGTCCGATCATGTAAGCATGACTACACACATTATTTACCATCTTGGAAATAATATATCTTATGGATTACGATTATGTATCATCCTAAGGCGGCAAGGAAACTATCACGACTTCTCACCAAACACTTAACCCTATAACCAACATCAACATTAACGAAGAACTCACATACACATATTATGAAATTGTGGTCCGTGATTATACATCCTTACTATATCATTTTAATGGGGGGTCACCTATAGCACCCTTTGTGAATACACAACTACTACTACTATGTCGGTATACCACTTAAAACGTATTTTAAGGTATAACAAAAACTACCAAAACATGGTATCGCTTGATTGGTACACCAATAAATGGCGAGATGTCCGCATTCGCTGGACCATAACAACAAATCCATAATAGAAACAAATTAAAACATGACCGGTAAGGGTAAGAGATAATAGTCGCAATTAGCAGTCACAAAACTACGGAAAGAAATTTAAGGCATAAAGGTTTACACCAGCCCTGAGCCAAGAATATATGAACTCCATGGATATACACCTTGTCCGGAAGCCTACTACACCATCCGGTCTCAAGCTTGGGTCTTAACATAAGGATACCACTACTAATTGCAAGTAAATTTCTTAAATAAACAAGAAACATACGAATGCCCAAAACCCAACACTGCTCTATATATCCTCGAGACATAGCATATCATGAAAATGATCAACCGTCAAGGATCCGTATAATTTGTGGTATGATAGCGCTTCATTAATACGTTGTCACCAAATAGATTAACACTCATAAGTTAATTTATCCAGATAGGAATGAAGAAGGAAGGAACCCCATTTGTCATGGTAGGGTGTCATGTCGAGAAATGTCTCAATCACTTTCCAGCAACGTACCAGACAAATCCCTAGAACAGGAAGCCGCCACGGGACATTCCACTCTAATAGGAATTAACTCGCCAACCTCTCAGGCAACCCAATTACCTAAGCTAGGGCTAACCTTGACCCCTGCTACAAGGCGTGAATACTCCTAAGAAATGAATAAACCCAGTGCTCCTGCACCAATATCCCAAGTGCTTGGGCTATCTCGAAAGAGAAGCAGATCACCATCATCGCCATTCTTCCCAGCTGCCATTACCTTCTCTGACGGTAAACCAGCATCCGAGACATTAGAACTCAACCCAGAAGATGTGACGGCCAGACTAGAGGACCTGGAAGTAGAAATTGACACTCCGAATTGCAGGATTCCCTCGCAGTTGCCGAGAGCGAGATTGCAATATTGCAGATAAGGGCAGCAGATACCGAGACCAGGCGTGTTGAAGATCACGAGCAAATTCAGAAAATTCTAGCCTACCTAAAACTATAAGCAAGACAACCGAACTCGTTGTAACAATGTATCCTAACTTGCAAGGAAACATCTAAGCAAAGAAACTAATAAAGACTTATACTGTGCTTTCATGAAATAATAAAGGAAATAATAATTCTGCCCTAAAAAGTTTCTGAGTACATTTACCAATGTAAGTAGGAACCATGGTTTTGGATAATTTTTCAAAATCAATGACAAGCATCGTAATGCGCCAATGAAATAACACTATCGAAATTCCGCTCAGTGCAAAACAAGTATACTCAACAAATAATACAATCATGTACCTGGAAAATGGAAATAGGGAAGCTGTTTCCGTTAAACCCTATGAAACTTAAGGATCATTTCGAAAAGGGGCACACATAGCACTTCAGACAAGAAATAGTAATCCCTACAAAAATCAATTCCTTTCTTCCACTATTCGACATTTTGTTGGTCCAAAATATCCTTCTCATTTACAAATCAATAAACGCCTTCTCAATAAAATACTAAATACATCTCCAGGTAATGACTTCGAATCATACCCAGATGCAAGGTAGGGCACATAGCAACATATGGTTATAACGAGAAAGATTAAACCATAAAATACGTAACGCGAAGCCCTATTCAATCAGATCCATAGTATTTTCGTTCATAATACAACAAAATACAAAATATAGGAAATACAACAAAGATGTAAAATGCTAAAACGACAGTTACATCACCGCGTGAAAAGAAACACATCGGGTAGATCAACAAAATGAGCGATGCGATGATTATGATCATGACGGGAGTAAAAATCTCGATTGGAAACTCCATGGGGATTGGTAATAGACAGTTTCGAGGGAGAAGGAAAAAAAACTTAATATGGTGGAGTGACGATAACTCAGGATAGGAGATAAGTAAAGTGAAATTTAAGAGAGATAAGAAAAGGGGCGGCGTGGTGAAATACTAATTTAATACATTTAAGATGGACAGGTTATGTCTAGAAAGAGTGATTGCAATCAAACCCTAAACTTTCACCAAAAGTGATTATTCAAAATAACTTATATGAAGCGCTATGCACTTAGTAAAATAAACACATAAAGTGAACATAAACTTTCAGAGGACCACAGGTGTGGTAGAATGTAACAAGGGAATAATAAACCAATTGACATATAACATAACACCACTCATTGGATACTTGGGGGATACAACAATTTGTACACACTATGAGTCTCTGTACCAACTACGGTTACAATCATAAACAAATAACTAAAGGAAAAGGGGATGCCAACGTAAACCTGAGGTATACATAGCCTGGTTAACTATGTATAAGTTAGGTCGACAGAGATATGCCCAATAGTTCTCGATGTAATAACAAAAGTTTGAACGCGTACACATTTTACTCATTTATCACATTAAAGACAACACTCAAGGAAACTATGAATGTCTACGATTCATCAAGAATACATCATGAGAGTTCAATCATACACAAACGAAGCAAGGATAAAGGTAAAACATTTGATAGTCTTCCTGGAGGACTTAGCGTAAGATTTATTAAAATTGCCCAAGAACAAAACGGCAATACACCACACACCTACGGACGAAAGCTACTTCTTCTAGAAAACTTCCACGCCAAATGCCACAATGATGAGTGGCACAATGAGCCCTAGTATCACAACGAGGTACTGGTAATCTTCTTCCTGTGGAACACTCATCAAATAATAACCAACCTCCACAACAAACACAACCGCAATCAGGGGAATGAAATACGACATTTTAATTTAAGGACGGATGAAAATTTAAGTAAGGAAACTTATTTTGCGTCTTGACAAATGCAAGAATTGGACAAAGTGTATATATACATATAAGGTAAGTAACGGCTTGTCACATTCTAGCCGTTGGAGCCCCACTTGCCACCTTTGTCCTTCCCATGCCATGAGTAAAACATTTGAATTCAAGATAAAGGTTTCGATTTAAAAAGACTGCGACACCCTATGAAAATTTAAATCTTATTTCAAACCCTAAAGGAAAAATCAATCGCCAAAAGAGTTTCAGACTGTTAAAATAATTACTTTGTGGGAAAATTTACAAATTTATAACACTATCCCTAAATCACATTATTATTCTGTAGAGGGACAACAATCATGTTCACTCAATTATTCAATACAAAATTACTACGCAAACACTTTAAAATGCTGTGTGAACAGAAGTCAAGTCCGCACATTATTAATCCATTCAAGATACATCATGGCAAGGCAACAATCACGAAACAAACATTTTGATACTGCAGAAATCAAATACATTCATTGAACTTACTAGACAACTAACGTAATAGCCGTTGATTTGCAAACGTAGAAATACAAGTACATAGGCAACAATGTTTATTCAAAGCAGTACAACAACATCGTTACAAAAACCCTTAAACCATTAATCCGATGACTCGCAATCCGAGTCGTACCTCACTACCCCAAATTCTAAAAAGAATGCATCATTCTCCAATAGCTTGTTCTTGCCTAATTTTCTCCTCTGTGCTTTTTGTTCAAAGCCTCTTCTTCAACATTTCTTAGAAGATTCTCATCAATCACGGAGTTGATGTATCTTCCTTCTCGGATAAGAGGAAAAGCAGTTTGTGATGACGAGCAACCTATACCTAGGTGGGCGCCGGAAGTATTTTTTCCCGCTGGACCAGCCGACTTAGTCTCCATCTGTTTCTCTAGCTGTGCCGCCTTTCCATACATAGAAAGGTGCAACTTGCGATCCTTTTCGGAGCTTTCTTTTAAAAGAGTGAAAATCAAAGCACGGTTCTCCTGAGAAATATCATTGCATTTCTCATAAGCTTTTCTAAGATCGTCCCTGACGGCGCAGGAATCCTCAAACAGAAAAGCCAAATTCAAAAGCACATCCTGACGACCCTTATCTTCATTAATTAATCTTTGCACCAAGGCTTTGACTTCGGAATCAGTATGAGGAAGCGCACAGGCCATTTGAAGTATTTTGTAGTAAGGATTTAAGTTTGAAAAATTCGAAAGGAATGAGATGGCATTTATAAGGAAAAAAGGGAGGAGGAAAAATAATTTAAGGCTCTACTATTTACTCCAACGGATATACTTCCAGCATTTTGTCGTACTAGCTCATCACAATAACGAGACATTCAGTTAGGGATGCGTGAGAACCAGTTTAAGAACAAATACACTCACTTGTTCACAAATTTGCGACCTACCACAACGTCTTAATTTCGGGACAAAATCGCATAACATAAGGCGGATGTCACACCTCAAAAAAAATATCTTTTGTTCCTTTATGCAAAGTATGTATCGCAAGCCATTTCAATTGTACCATCACCTTTTCAATAAAAGACATCTTTCAAACGGCATACGACATTTTTTTTTGCTAGTTAAAAATTATAATGACACACATAAATCGTCATTTTCTTTTACGATAAAAAGGAGTACTGTTAAAATCGCGTAGCAATAACAATCATATTTTATTTTTACGCCACGTGAAACAAAATCGCACGACTATATTATTTTGAGAACCCGTTCATGCTACAATAACTAAAATATAAATGGACCAATGTATATACTTTACTAAGTAAATAATACGACTTAACATTTCATTTCCTAAAAACTTAAATGTACAAAATACTATCTAAGACACTCCATATAAAAGAAATTCAAAATGGATGAACCAACATCATCATTTCATTCTTACAAACTCATGTCCTACATCTTTGAGACTATTCAACTGATACGTCTTGTTTCAACACCATTTCAAATTCAATCCACAAAAGGTATCTATTCCTCTAACAGTATTATGAGTAGAGTAATCATCACGAATAGTATCATATACATCAATAGTATATGTGAATTATATCTTTCACATTCACATGTATGGTTTCAGAGAAACCATAGTCACCTTGTAGTACAAATAGGTACCATGCACGAGCTATTTTCATTTCAACTAAAACTTGAAAACAAAGATTTCACAAGTCAGTAGGAGTTAAGCTTTCAAGCGCTAATAAGCGTCAGGTTTCGAAAGAAGTAGTGATCAAGAGTGGATCGAGCCCTTAGCACCTTCATTTTTCCTCGCGGTCTAGAAAATGGTTGAAACCTTTGTAAGTCATCCCCGTAGTTTAACATTTATATGTCTTTCACCATGAAGTTTAATGAAACCCTGATGTCGCATGACATATACATGACATAAAACCCACGCAGGGTTAACGTGTGCATACGCATGCAAGGGTTGAGTCATGACCTACATGAAATAACAACGTGTAATAAATTTTGTAAACAACATAGCATGCGACCCAAATGAGATTTCATAAACTTTAAACATGTACATGATATACTACATTGGCACTAGGGACTAACAAGCACTAGGTTTACGCGTAAATGTTGTAAAGTTTTATATTGTGACCTCGATCTATAGCATGTACGTTACCAGGTAACCCCAAGACGAACCTTTTTGCTCCTTGTGGCACGTCACAGCCTCAAAAGGGATTGAGTAGAATATACTCGTTGGTTCGTACTAAGACCCCGATATGTTTGACAAATGGTTACTACCTGAGACGCACACCTAAGGCATGCCAACAATCATCACAGGCCGCTGCCTTGTCCTGACCGTTGCGCTACAAAGGGACAAGGCAACAACAGCGGCTGTTGAGCCTGCTCAGGCGTACCCATCGTCTTTGTACCCCAACATTTAAAAGCCTCGTAAGCGCATGACACAGTAAGCCTACCACGTTGTACCCAAGCGTGGCTCAGTGGAGCTACTGCCGCTGTTGAAACCGCGAGTTTCGCAACAGACATCTGCCACTGTTGCAGTCATTGGAGCTGCGAAAAACACGGTCACACGTTTAGTTTCGACCTTGACCTATCTTGTGACTAATCTTGTAGAGGGAAGCCATGCGATTAAACGAGAAAGCCAAGTTATAAATCATTAAAGGGTGCGTTAGGTAGAAGAATAGGACCACAACAGTAGCTGTCAGCCCCACTGTTGGGTACGATAAAATAAATCATGAAAGGTAGAGGGGTGGAGGACATGTGGGTTTTTGTAATTTATAGAAATAATACTTATAATGTTTTCAAAATATGCATGTAAGTTATTTTATAAATCAAGACGTAAAGGAATGTAGAAAACATGCATGTAGTTCGGGCCTCGAGTCGTTTCAGCCAAATTTGAAAGGGTTGGGAAATTCTCTAACAAACCAATGGTTACCTCGATAAGTGGAAAAATTCAAATGATGTTTCTTTCGACGACTTAAAATCGGTAGCAACGAAACCAAGTTTTTTTTTCGGGTAAATAAATTTGGCACGGTTTATATAATTTATTTAACACTAAAAATATTCTAAAAACTTATGCGGGTTTGAACGTATAAGTTATAGTGTTTGAGACTTTAAAATATAAAGGTTAAATATTGAGTAAAGTATTGTTTGGAAGAATTAAGTGATTAAAGGTGATAACTCCCGAAACTTGAGGATTAATTTGCGAAATTACTTGATTCGAAAATAGAGAGATCAAAAACCGCTATTCGAAAACTTACGTACTAGACAAATTGTTATAATATTATTTAAACAACCGAACGAACTGTGATAACAAAAACAGATAACCACGACAAATAATTAACAATGAAACTACGAAGTAGAATAAATAAATGCGATGAGAAAAACATATAAACTTAGTAACTTACAAAGTACGTGTATTTTTTCTTCAGATATAAATCACATGGACTTGCAAATATAAGTACGACGCGTAATAGTATAAATTCCTGTGTAGGTAGTTATAGTTGTAAAGTCGTCCCTAGAGCCAACGGTTTAATCAACAAATTGAAAATATAAAATGTTAACTCATAAACACAAGTGTCCTTGACGACCCATTTGCATACACCACTTCATACCTTAAGTATGTTAAAATGTAAACTCAGAACGTTGTCCATAATAACTATTGAATTGACTGAGTCACTTTTGACGTGCATTGAACCATTATCAGTTCCAGGCGACTAACCGACAAGGTGAGTTTTCATAGCCCCTACTTTACTGTTTTAAATCATCTTTTGGGGTGAGAACATTGCTTAATTTTTACAGTTGAACACAAGTACATTTACTGATTTACTATTTTGGGTCTAAGTCCCTATTCAACCCAACTTGCTATATTGCCCAATTTATCATGAGCTATCAATTTCTTGACCGGAATGCCCGTTGAGGTAGCGCGAATTTTTAAATGCATAGATCTATCGGATTACAATCCCAAGTTTGTCTTGGACTGACAATTAGTCAAGCAAAACACAGTTTCATTTGAGTCAATTTATGGATGTTTGCGGGTTAATCCATCTCATGGCTTGATCTATGATGATATAATGTTAACGCTTCAGTGTCATGAGCTTAGACAATAGTAAATTCTTTTCATCGTGATATATATAGGGTTGCTATATTTCATGCTATGGTTATAAATCTTGTGGTTCATCACTATTATCAAACAACGAAACCTATGAACTCACCAACTTTATGTTGACGCTTTAGCAATGTTTTCTCAGGTGTTCTACAGTACAGAATGTATGGAGTCTGCATTGGTATATTGGCATGTAGAGGTCTATCTCTCGTATCAAGTCCTCTTCACGCCATGAAGTCACAATCCCAAATCCAGTCTTCCGCTGTAGTGAATTTGGGGGTGTGACACTATGCCTGGGTTACACGAATACCTCTTTTTGATAAAACCAAGTTCATGTTCTTGTTTTAGGTACAAATCAAGAACCCTTCGCTTCTAAGTGTTTTTGTTGCATGTTTGTTTTCATTACAATTGTGATCTCCTATTTATAGGAGTAATACTCAAAACCTAGTCAATGTTTTTACGAGAGATTTTATCTATATCTATATCTATATCTATATATATAGATATCTATCTTGCATATACTCTTCTATAAAACACAATTTTTTCATAATTAATTTTTTTGAAAAATATCTCTTCACCTTGTGCACGTGGCATTTTAATTCTCCTAAACCCTCCCTTAAAACCAACACCAAAATTAATTAGCGTCAAAATAATAGTTTAACCAAAATTAATCAGTTAAAAATAGTTTGACCAAAATAAATGTAATGCTACATTGAATGTGACGTTACATATAGATGTGTGCAATACGGGTAAGTTTTAAATTTATAACTCGGTCTACCAAATTTCTTAGCA
>BQNB010183403.1:0-12406 GCA_026074375.1 Tanacetum coccineum | reverse complement strand
AGTTTAGAAAACAGGAAATGGGCTTTTTGGTTTGGGCTTTTGTTGTCCAAATGATGTAGAAAGGCCCAAAGGGTAATTTAGTCTTTTCATCTTCCATTGTACGGGCAAAATGGTCTTTTCCTTCAAACTTTTGTCCTTTTCTCAACCACGGTCTTGATCCGGCTTTTGAAATTGGCTTCAAATCTCTCTCTTGTACTTGTCTTTTCCGTTTCTTATCGGTTTTGGCTTGATTTTGCTCTTTTTGACTTTATTATCCTTTCCTGCACGTTAAGACACAAAAGCACACAAATTTCCATCTTTTGGCATATTTTTTGGCTTTTATTTGCAAAATCCCGGGCATTTTATGTATACAATTTAACACTTATCAAGGGCCACCCATTTTCAGACGCTCCTCTTTTTGTCCTATTCAGGGGAGGTGTTTACTGGACTTTTTCTAGCCGTTTTAGGTTCGAAAATTTGAAATTCAAAATGTTTATTTTGAATAAAACATTTCTTTTAAATGTAGAAAATGTTTTGTGATGTTTATAAAAATGTTTACAACATTTTATAAAAGTTTGAGGTTGAATAAAGATTTCCTTTGATCATAAAATGCATTAAACATTTATTTATTCATACCTTTAAGTGATGTAAATGTTGAAATGGGAATTTACTCCTAATTACTTGTTTAAGTTTAATTTTACGTTGAAAGTTTTTATATTTTGTGATTATCAAAACGTAAATATGTGAAAGATATTAATAATGTTTTTAGGCATTATATTTTATCAACATATTCTTCTCTTGCACTTGAGGAATTGAGCTTGGATCACTTAGAAACAAAGCTTTATGATTAGATGATCAAAGGATTTTAATGAGATGTGTGGGCTGTTTTAGAACAGAAAGAATGAGTGCAAAATGTAAGAAAATTATGGGGAAAAGTCTAGTATTTATAGGACAAACTAGAGGAGCGTTTACCTATCGGCGGTTCCCTTAAATAAGCGGGCGGTCCCCTTAATATTAAGGGGGCCGCCCGTGTATTTACGGGGGCCGCCCTAGACTGGGCGCTCCCCAGTTTGTCCTTTTGTGCAGGGAGAATTTTCTAGAACTTTCTAGCCATTTTAAGTCCGAAAATTTGAATTTCAAAATGTTTAATTTGAATAAAACATTTCTTTTAAATGTAGAAAATGTTTTGTAATGTCTGTAAAAATGTTTACAACATTTTATAAAAGTGTGAGGTTGAATAAAAATTTCCTTTGATCATAAAATGCATTAAGCATTTATTTATTCATACCTTTAAATGATATAATTTTCGAAATGAAAATTTTACTACTAATTACTTGTTTACGTTTAATTTTACATTGAACGTTTTTATATTTTGTGATTATCAAAACGTAAAGATGTGAAAAATATTAATAATGTTTTTAGGCATTATTTCTATCAACAATCTCCCCCTTTTTGATGATTACAAAATTTAAACTCATTAAATGTAAAATTATTTTTAAACAAGTATTTAGTGAGTTTTATGTTATTTCTCCCCTTTTTTGTAGAATCAAAAAGGCATCGTCGAGAATTGCTAGTAAAATCGACAGAATAAATGCCCCCTTGATGTGTGCTCCCCCTCGTTCGAGGGAACCAAGGAATCGAGCTATGGTTTCTTGGCTACAAAAACGAGTTAGAACAATACAAATATTTCTAACATGTAGCAAGAAGGAAGGAAAAATATGACAAGTGCAAGCAAACATCAAAGCAAAAATCAAAGCAAAAGATACTTCATTCATTTAGGACAATGTGTGTGAACCACACACAAGCATACATAAAATGAAAAACAAATATGCTTTAGAAGCATATTAATACATAAAAGAAATCCTAAATAGCCATAGAAGGATTTTTGACTTGCTTGCGACACAAAAGGGTTTGACGATTATTTGTAGGCATATTACGAGATTAGTTGGTTGTTGATGGAGAGTTTGGAGCGGAGGCGGTTGTGGAAGGGTAATCTCTTTGAACTCTAGGTGGTGGATGTGGTCGAGTGAGGAGGAATTCAATCCAATTGATATCCTCACTTAAAGCAAGGAATTGTTTTTGGGTAAAGATGCAACAAGGGCAATACCCAACATGGGTTTCAACTTGGTTAATGTTGAGGGTGTGTGGTAGGTTTGGAGAGTAAGGTGATGAGGGAATGTTGTTTTGTTGTTGTGAGAGATGCATGGCTAAGAGATTTGATAGGTCTTGTAGTTGATTAATGTCATCAACTAGGCTTTCTCTACTTGGAGATAGAGGTGGTGTGTGTTGAGTTTGGTTGTCACTTTGAGGTGGAGCTTGAGTGTGAGTAACATGTGAATTGATGGGTGAGATGGGAAATGGAGGATGTGAGACAACTTGTGGTGATGTGGGAGTGTCCTTAATGTAAGGATTTGGTAATGCTTGATTGGGGTGATTGTTTTCTTGAGATGGTTCATGATGAGGAGTGAGTGGTTTTGGCATTGGTGTAGGTGAACTTACATTGAGCTCATTGGATGTGTTACAAGGGTTTAGTTTCTTCCTCCAAATGGGTTTCACACTCATTTTGGCTACCCTTGATGGTTTGGATGTGGGTTTGTTAGGAGATGTCATTGGTGAGGATGATTGTGATGATGATGGTTGAGGATGTATTTATAGTGGAGGAAAGGTTTAAATTAGGAAGAATGAACATTTAAAGGATCAAATCCAAGAAATGTTTGTGAATTTAGGGAAACATGCTAAGTCTAGGGGGTTTTGTATAAAGGATGAAAAAAATGTGATACGTGATTTACTAGGCCGTCCCTTAATTAGGGGTCGGTCCCTTAAAGATAAGGGGACCACCCTTTTTGAATTAAGGGGGCCGCCTCATGAAATGATATTTCCCAAGTTTCCCTAAAAATTTGATTTTTCTCAAAATTTGTGTAGGGTTTCTGTTTTGGTGATTAATTTGCACGCAAGTTATCCTTTTATGGGCAATAAAGATTTTTAGCAGACTAGCAATTAAGCATTCAAACATCTATCATTATTATATGAAAAGTTGTAGGATAAAACTATTGCACATGATTTTGGGATATAATCATATATGAATTGAAGACCCAAAAGAGTGAAGAGCTTATAAAATAGCAACTAGATTTCTAATGCACAATAATTTTTTCTGACTAAGAGGGGGTTAAGTTATAACAAACGAACAAAAACTTTTGTGCAAATATAGTGTAGTGCATAAGTGCGACAAATGTGGAGTAGCGATTATTTCGACACTAAGACATGTAAAACCTAAGAAATAATCCAAATGCTCCTTGATTTAATTTTTGTAGGTTCCAAGTTTTACACAAATGATGAAGTAGAGAGAGAAAGTAAAACAAAGAGAAAAGATTATATTAGAATGAAAAAATGAAAGAGAACAAGATCACTTTTGGGGACTAAAAGGCTGAATTGTAACATGAAAGGACTAAGGTGAAAATCGTTTCAGCAATAGGGTTAATAGCACAAAGGATGAATGAGAATGTAGTCATTTAAGCGCCCTACCAGAGGACTAAAGTTGTCATTTTTGATATATTTTTGCAATATATATAAAATACGCTCCCTCCCTATTTCCTTTTCTTTTTCGATTGGAAAACTTCACCAAAAATGAAATGAATTAAAATTCTTGTCTAGCGGAGTCTTACGGTTATCGATGGTTTGAAAACCATATATACCACGATGGATCGAAAGAGTTCACGATCTAATGGGATAGATTTAAGTCTCGTATGGAATCGTACTCACGAATCAAAAAAACCCGATATTACACGAAACGAGCGTTTAACAATTTTTGCCTAGGTATAATTCGCCTATATATTTTTTATGGTATAATCACCCTTTAGTCCTTACAACTTTAATCAACAATTATTAGGCATTTAACTTGGATTTTAATTAAACCGTTAGTCCTTGTTTATGTTTTAATCAACCGTTACTCATTTTAGTGCAAGTGTGGGAACCGCCTTCATCATTTTTAGCTCATCAATCGATAACAAAATCTCAAGTTCTTCAACAACAACAACGATTTCACCAACAACGATTCTATTTTCACGGTTTCTTCTTGATTTTGTAAAATCCCGCGAAAGATTTAATTTTTTTTCTCGGTTTAAATCATTGATTTGTAAAATCCCACCAAAAAATCACTTAATCTACTTGAGATTCCGTAAAATTTCACATTCGAATTTCAATGGAATCTCTATGAATTTAATAATTCTCAAAAGAGAGGAGATGCATCAGGTGCATCTAAATGCATAAAAATATGCAAAGGAAACTTGCACGATATAATTTAGAATACTATCATTCTCACCTAAGCTCTTTTAAAACAACGAATCAAAAAGCGACAAACTTTACATCGAGGGAGGTTGCGAACGGGCTTTGCAACCTCTTTGAGCAAGGTTGTTCAGTCCCTTCACAAGAACAATGTTCGTAAACTTGGATCAACTAGAAAAACATCTTTTCAAAGAAGAATTTCAAGAACTTGAATCCTCTAGTGCATTTTGAGTACTTTTGCAACAATTTCAGATGTTCCTCTATTCACGATTCTCGTTCGATAATGATGAAGGTCTCATGATACGCAAGTACTTTATTGCATATACAAAGACTGATGTTCATATATTCATGATTAAACTAGTAGCACAAGGAATCCTCTTCGGGAGTCATTTCAGGAAAAAGAGCAAAGCCATAAAAGAGAGTTTGACAGAGGAATGAATGACAAAATGATGCATCAAAAGAGGGAAAGGATTTTTCGAGTAAAGGCATTAGATGTTGGCTTGGTGTTAACGAAAAAGCAATGAGACAGAATCAGAAAGGCATAGTTTCAAGCAGATGAGCCGGGATAATGATAAATATGCTGAGGATGACAGATATAAACTCCGAGTGAATGACAAAACAACCAATGGTTGAGGTAATCTGTTTGTTGAAATAATATACGTGCTAGTGAACAACAACATTCTGAGCAATCTGAATCCGTTTATGACACATATTTGTTGGAAAAGGTTGATAGAAATTCCATGCATACTCAACAGATATGAGTCATAGGGGAGAGAGATTTGGACCAGAATGCTGATGGATGAATTTGTCAAGTTTCATGTTCTTTTGCTTGATACATCATTGATTAAATGACAACTATCTTTCAAACCAATTTCTCGAATCTGAAAATATTTCTCTCAAAAAGACCGTTGCCCAACTTCAAAAAGACTTTTCAAGAATAGAAACACATTGTGTTAACATGGAACTTAAATATCAATGTTGATAAAATATAATGCCTAAAAACATTACTAATATTTTTCACATCTTTACGTTTTGATAATCATAAAATATAAAAACGTTCAATGTAAAATTAAACGTAAACAAGTAATTAGTAGTAAATTTTCATTTCGAAATTTATATCACTTCAAGGTATGAATAAATAAATGCTTAATGCTTTTTTATGTTACTAAAGGAAATTTTTATTCAACATCCACATTTTATAAAATTGTAAGTAAAAATTTTTTATAAACATTACAAAAAACATTTTCTACAAATTAAAAAGAATGTTTTATTCAAAATAAAAATTTTGAAATTTAAATTTTAGGACTAAAACGGCTAGAAAGTTCCAGAAATTCTCCCATCCAATAGACAAACTAGTGAGCCCCATAGATCTTAGGCGGCCCCCTTGATACAACGGGCGGTCCCCTTAGATACACGGGCGGCCACCCTTACATTTTAAGGGGAACCGCACCACTATTTAAGGGGAACCGCCCATGAATGATGCTCCTCCAGTTTGTCATTATAAATACCTGAGTGATACCCCACTATAGTTCTACCTTTTGCACTCATTATTTTCTGTTCTAAAACAGCCCACACATCTCACTAAAATCCTTTGATCATTTAATCATAAAGCTTTGTTTCCATGTGATCCAAGCTCAATTCTTCAAGTGCAAGATGGAATAATACTTTCTATCATCATATTGAAGAAGTATTACATAGACATAGTATATATTGCAATCTTGTTCCATCCATATCACATATTTGTAAATCAATTATATATCTTGTATTTGTGTATAGTAGCTAGATCTTGGCGATCTTTGTAAGTATAGTTGGATCGTGGTGATCTTACCAAGTAGTGTTAGATAGTTGTGAGATAAGTAGTGTGGTGAAGTGAAGTCACAAAGTTATGAAGAAGTCTTGAAGTTGTGAAGAAGTCGTGAAGTTGTGAAGTAGAGAACAAGTCGTGAAGTTGTGTTGTGATAGATTGGTTCTAGCTAAGATTAGAACTCGACATTTAGCTTTGTGTCGTAAATCGGTGTAAGCAATGTTGTAAACGGTTTTCTCCGCCATAAGGGAGTTTGTTGACATAGTGAAGAAAACTCTCGAGTTAGGTGCTCAGGGAGTGGAGTAGGGCAAAGAGGTGCTTCGTTACCGAACCACTATAAATCCTCGCGTTATGGTTTGATTGTTCTTACTCTTATCTCTAATCTCACTTTATCATTTCATATACTTATATTGTTCATATTGTGCAGATTGAATTTCACTAAAGGTCAATCATGATTTTACAAACAAACATAACCTTAAATCAAAAAAGCGGTAACTATTCAAACCCCCCATCTTCTAGTTTTCCACAAATTGGTATCAAGAAGCCCGTTAGAAACAAGATTTTTAAAATAAATTGTAACTTAAAACTTGAATCGATCTATGGAATCCAAAAAATATTTAGAAGGGCAATCAATGCAAAGACCGCCACTATTTGAAAGTGATGGATTTATTTATTGGAAAAATAGATTCAAAACTTATGTGAAGTCAAAAGATCTAGATTTTTGGCATATTATTACCGATGGTGATTTTCCTCCTATTTAAAATAATCTCGAAACTAAAAAGGATGAAATTGTACCTTTTCATAACAAAACGATTTTTTTTTTTGAAATCTTAAATGAAACTTGCAAAAAAGAAATGAAGCTAAAAATGGGTAATTTATCAATGCTTTGCCACGTAAAGAATACGAAAGAATTTTATGTGTCAAACCGCAAAAGAAATTTGGGATACTTTGTTAATAAATCATCAGGTTATATACTAAAGGCTATGCACAACAAAATCGATATCTTGTTATCAATATGAACAATTCATTGATTTACGGAAGAGGAATCAATAGATAATGCCTTTGCTAAATTTAACACTATTATTACTAGTCTAAAAGCACTTGACAAAAGTTTTTCGAGCAAGAATTGTGTTAGAAAATTTCTTAGGGCACTACATCCTAAATGGCGCGCAAAAGTCACGGCGATTGAAGAATCAAAGAATCTAACAACCCTATCACTTGACGAACTCATTGGGAATTTGAAGGTTTATGAAGAAGTAATTAAGAAAGATTTTGAACACGTCAAGCAATAGAGACAAAGTTGATTCTATTGCATTGAAAGCTAGAAAGAATTAGAGTGATGATGATAGGCAACCTCCGATAGTGAAGATGGAAATACGCCATGGCGTAAGAGACTTCAAGGAATTCTTCAAAAAAGACAGGACGATTCGTAAGAATACCACATGAAGAATTATTTCAAAGAAAGAAATAAAGACGAAAAAATGGCAAAGGCGAAAGAAAATGCTTTAAGTGTGGAGATCCAAATCATCTCGTCGGAGAATGTCCAAAACTATCAAGATATCAAAATCAAAAAGCGTTTGTTGGAGGATCTTGGAGTGATAGTGACGAAGATCAAGAGGAGAAGACAAATGACGAAAAGTGTCTTATGGCTAAAGCTTCAAATGAGGTACTTTCCGAAATTGAATACTTTAGTGATGACCAATCATCACTAGACGAAAATGACTTAGATAATGAATATAGTAGACTATGCAAATTAGGACTAAAAGTCATGGCTAAAAATAAAACTCTAAAACAAGCTAAAATATAATTAGAAAATGAAGTACTAGAATTAAAAGATAAACTATCTAGGTTAGAAAAAGGTAAGAAAGTAATTGAAGAATGTAAATTATGTCAAGACCTTAAGCTTGAAATATGGAAGATTTGAAGTAAGTAATATATAGGCTAACTCAATTAATGATAGTAGTCACTCAACTTAAGAAAATAATAAATTCTCAAAAAACTTCTAGAGATAAATCGGGTTAGGTTTTTAATTTTACCAAAACACCTAGTGAAACCAAAAAGTAAGTTTGTAAAAGCCCTAGAAGTCGAGTCGAAAGAAAAAAACTGATAGGAAATCAAAATTCAAAACCAAAATTTTTACTTATAAACAATTACTAAAATTCCCATTGAAAACGATGATGAGGCTAAAACATTTTTACAAACCCTCCTTAAAACCCGGAGTCGGTTTTACTAAACATACAATGAGGTCTAAAACTCCACCTCCAAGAATGACTAATAGTCCTCGTCCTCGGTCTAGAACACCTTAACACTTAGGAGAGACCAAAGAGTAGACTTAAAAAAGCATCTACTAATCACATAATAAGGATTCTTTCACATCCAATTAGTCTCACTCTCAATGTGGAAGTTGCTTCACCATGTATGTGCCAAACCAAATGACAAAACATATGCGGAAACCATTAACTTCAGATACATGGAAACGTTGCGGGACCAAATGTAAAGCCACGTAACCTTGAGTGGTGTGTTCTATACAAACATTCTATTTGTCTTCGGATTAAGGCATCAGATAAAGGTTCCCATGAACCCTTTCATTTAAATTATGAAAGACATGATGAAAGATATTCTAAAGCGCTAAGCGTACCGGTCTCACTTTTCATCTTCGTAGAATATAGATTATAAGTTAATGTCTGTATGTTACTATGATGTTGTAGTATAATTAGTTCTTAGAAAATAGTGTAGTCTCTAGAGATACCATTTGTTGGTTCTCTAGCTTTGAAGAGATTAGTTCACTATGAACTATTCTTTCGTGTAGATTATAGTCATACGTCTACAAAATGAAAATCTTCTATGACCACGTAGCAAACTCACGTAAATAAAGAAGAGCAAGCTAGTGGTTAACAATTAACATATAAGTAGGATTAGCCGCGCGAAGATCATAGACACACTATGGATGAAACAAACTCCCTTCGACCTTGACGATCGATCGGATCTTGTCAACCTTTCTATCAACGTCTATCCCCGGAATCAAAATTGTTGAAATCTTCAATACGTCTTTTTCTGTATTATCTTCGCTATCATTCTGTCTCGCCTCAAAATCACCTCTCGAATTCACGACTTGTCTATCTCAGTACCTAATAAATTATCCATGAACCTTTTTTTAACGAAAGGTTAATAAATGTCAACTTATCACTTTTTATTCATTGAAACAGCAGAAGGTTAAGTTTATTGCCTTTAAAACTACTATATATATATATATAATATATATTTTAATATATATTATATTACTATTACTAATAATTGGGGACTAAATAATTAGGGCCAAAGATTAAAAAAATTACAAAAAAAATGATCAGGTGGCGGGCACCCTTAAAATTTAGAGAGACCGTTCGTTATTTTGGGTGGCCCCGCTTTATAATTAGGGGACCGCCCTATCCACGAAACCAAAAAACACCCCTTTTATCACGTACTACTTTAACAAAATCAATTTTGTAATTCCTCTTATTCTCCACCCACTGTGGAACTAACACCATAGCCAAAAACTTCAAAACCAATCTTCAAATTGACTATTAACAAAATTCGCGCAAGGGACTTTCACTAACTCAAATACAATCAACAACATCTATTGTAAGTTTTCCATCATTCATTTTATTTGATTTCATCACAATTTTGCTCTATAATCAAAAATTGTTGTTGTTCTTCATTTTTTCCTACTTTTTATTTTTGGTCTTGGATTACTATAATATATGATTCAAATATTAATAAGAGCACTACATCCATGATAGATTTGAAACAAAACACTTATTGAAGTCAAAATTTTAGAAACATGTATATACTCTCTTTTTTTTTTTTTCATTATTTTCATACTTTTTATTTTGGTCTAGGAATTCCATAACTACAATGATATCCGTAGTCATAGGAACACTACAACCTTGATAGGATTTAATCAAAACACTTATTGAGTCAAAAAAAAATTAAGAACATGTATGCTTATGAACATACGGCCGAACTTTCGCATATATGCATTTCTTAACTTACACATTGTTGATTAATGCCAAAACATGTTAAAAATAATCAAGTATTGATTATCTAAACATATGTATATATATATTTCAAATCAAGAGTAATATTTTATAAAAATAAAGAAGTGTTTGGTCCGTTTCTTATGATCATTTTTTAGAGTCGAAATGACCATCACTATTGTTTTGTCACTCGTATAAACACTTAACTAACTTGTATAAGTCATCAAAATATATAATTCATATATATATATTGATACATTTTATGAAAGGTATAAAATAAAGAGGCGTTTGGTTTAACATTTTAAAACATGTTTTGAGTCAAAACAAACACTATTTAACCTTTGTCAAAGTCAAAAATAATAAACTTATACTTATCAACAAAATATATACTTAACGTATAGTTTTCGACAAGCTTAAACAAATTTTATATTAATAAGGAAGTGTTTGGGTCATTATCTTGATGTTGAAATATATAACTAACATATATTATTCGACATCCTAGATTAAGTCAAAAATAAATTAAAGAACATATGGATTACTTCTTAGGTTTTTATTTTTAGAGTCGAAGTAATCCTTGTCCCACATTTGTCATTTTTCAAAATTTCATTCTACTTATTATATATTTTTTTTGTAACATTTTATGTTGTGGATAACTTGTTTAGGTGACAAAATGCCGAAAGCTACTACAACTGATATATCTCTCACCAAATCCTACATACCAAAAGTATCCAAAATTCCCGGCATCTCCCCTATCATTGCCCAATTCTACAAACCTATTGAAAACCGCAACATTCACGAAGGTCGTGTTGTTGATCAAGCTTCCTATAAATCCAACAACATCGAGCGTCTCTTTACTAACATTCGCTTTAATTGTCTCTTTCAAATCAACGAATCAATTGTTCCAAGATTCATTCTAGACTTCTATAGTCAAGTCACGATACAAATCGATGAATATGGCTATCTTGTCATCTCTTTTATGATTCAACACGAATTCATAACTCTTACTCTGGCTCAATTCGGTCAAATCCTCAAAAATCAAGCCGTTTTTACAAACGAGTAGGACCTTGCATCTCTTGTGTATTCTCGAGAAACCGAGGGACCATATTGCACCGATCTTCAGACTCCCGACGACATTCGTTGACTTCTTGAATTGAAACGTGTCATGGTAGACCGTACCATTAAAAGTCAAACGGTCTCTCTTAATCCAAATCAAATCCTCACCAAAGAATTAAGCCCCGGCATGAAGCAATAGGAAGAACTCATTCGATAGAATGTGTTCGGACTAGGAGGACATCGGGACCATCTTCCCGCTTGTCTTGCTCACATGTTGTATTGTGTTGTTGCTGAAGAACAATATAATCTTGCTTATTTCTTCATCAAAAGAATCTAATGTGCTAGAGCTACTCCAACCGCAAATCTTCCATATGGTATGTTTTTTACTCGTCTTTATCGACACGTCATGGAAACATATCCTCATCTTGACAATGGCATTTATGACATTGTTGATCGAGTCGTGCGTCCTCTTGCCCTAAAATAAACTCGACGACCTCGATGTGATCGTGGCAAGGCACGTTATTTCGTATCTTCTTCATCTTCTCATCATCAAGGCACGTCATCTCATCAACACGATGATGATGTCAAAACTTCTCGTGCAAGTACTTCATCTCCTACCACCTACCTTAACTCTCTTGGTCCTCTCAACTACCAAAACTACCAAATGCCTTCTGCTTCCGAACAAACCGATGAAACTCTCTTTGAACGACAAACCACCTTGCTTAACCAAACGCAACAAATGCATAAGGAGATGCGCGGAGGGTTCAAGTCATTTGGAAAGGCACTAAAAGGAAAGTTTAGCAAGAAGAAGAAGTGAAAACATATGAGTGAAGTGAGTTAGATGTATAAATGTAGTTTAAGACAACTTAACTTGATTATGTATATGTTCTTAAAAACTTGTGTGGTGATTATCCAATGTATTCGGAAAGACTTAGTTGTTTTAGTTATGCTACTTTGGTTTCATGACTTAATATGTTTATTACATGATATATGATTAAATGTGCTCATACAACTCAATAGGGCTTGCTGTAAATAACCACCAAAACAGAGATACTCTCACAAAAATTCTAAGACGTTTTTCTGTAAAAAAATGGAAGCCAACAGAGGGCGGTCCCCCTTAATTCATAACCGGCGGCCCCCTTATCTTTAAGGGGACCGCCCTAGTGAATCACGGGTAAAACAGTATTTTTCCTGCTTTTTGACCTTCTTTTACCTAGTCTCAGCTATCTTTGCCCAGAATGCTCGAACACAATTTGGAACAACCTAAACTAGT
>BQNB010183402.1:0-10336 GCA_026074375.1 Tanacetum coccineum | reverse complement strand
TGGTGATGGTGCATCTTGGTCAACATTTGTTAAAGAAGGTGAACCGGTTGATACAACGGGAACTGGAGCTACTACTTCATCAACTAGAGCAATGATTCTAGGGGCTGGTAAATCAACACTGGGTAGAGGAGTGAGTAATTCATCAAACATCGGTTGAAACAGAATATCCCAGTCAGTTCGTGAAGGTGGTACATATGGTGTTGAAGGAGGAGGGTTTGGCACGAGTCCTCAACTGATTGTTGCAGGAGTTATTTCATGAAGCGTGGGTCCTAAACTGCTGTGTTCAGAAGCCATCGCAGTCAGCTCATCAAAGTCTACATGAATTGTCTCAATGATTCGTCTGGTACGTCGGTTGTAAATTCGAAATGCTTTCTTTGTTGGTGCATAACCAATGAAAATACCAATATCAGCCTTCGGTTGTAACTTACCCAAATTTTCACTATCATTTGTCGGATAGCATAGTGCACCAAATACATGGAAAAATGATAGGTCAGGAGGTTTGTCATATAAAAGCTCATATGGTGTTTTGCCATGACGAAGGTGTATGATGGAATGATTTTGGGTGTAACATGCGGTAGCAACTGCTTTTGCCCATAAAAATAACGGAGCTTTTGCTTAAATCAACATTGTGTGGGCAACTTCAATTAGCGTACGATTACGTCTTTCAACGACGCCATTTTGCTGTGGAGAGCGAGCAACAGATGTTTCATGAGAGAAACCAATCTTCTCATAATATTCACGCAAAGTTTGATTAACAAATACAGTTCCATTATCTGTTCTGATTCTTTGGACAGTCACTTGAAGCCGCACTTAGATCATCTTGAGAAACTTGATTATGAAATGTGGAGCTTCATCTTTTGACCTTAAGAATTTAACCCATGTGAATCGAGAGTAATCATCAACAATGACGAGGATGTACTTCTTTCCATTAACACTCGCAACACGCATTGGTCCACAAAGATCCATGTACAAAAGATAGAGTTTTTCTTGGTTGGTGTCTTCAGATTTAGGTTTGTGGGGTTTCTTCTTGCTTTTACCCATTGCACAAGTAGAACACAAATGGTCCTTTTCAAATTTAAGCTTAGGGAGACCACGAACAAGACCGTGCCTAGCTAAGTGGTTAATTGCACCAAAGTTCAGATGAGACAAACGTTGCTGCCATAGCCAGGACTTAGTCTTTGAGGCCTTTGACAAGAGACATATGGGAGAGGACGCCATCATATCTCCAAGAGACAGAGTGTACAGATTTTTTCCTCGAGATCCAGTCAATAGATCAACACCTTCTAAATTACGAATATAGCAGGGTGTTTACGAAAAACAACTCAAGTTCGAATCAACGATAATTGCTAACAGAGAAAAATTGTGTGTCCAAGTCCTTCCACGTAGTAAACCCTTGATATCGTAACATTCCCAATATGGAAATTACCATAACCCAATACCCTTTAGCCACTTGATCAATTTTGAATTTTAACTGTACCCAAAACTATATTGAACCGAATTGGTGAGCCTTGAGAGCGATCTCCTGTCATATGCTTTGAGCAACCGGAGTCCAAATACCAGAGAACAATGCGGATGACCTGCATTCAATAATAGAAGTAGATGGAACATTGGAAACTTTGGACCCCCAAGATTGACTGGGTTCCTTTTTGTTAGCAGATACAGATTTGAGACCTTTAGTTTTTGCTTATTAGGAACATTAGTTTTTTTAGACTTCTAAGGTTTCCTTAGTAAACCAATGTACAACAGCTTAGGTGTTTTCATTTTCTAGGGCATTGGATTCCTATGGGGAACCTTCATAGTTGTGGTAAGCCTAGTTAAAGGCACCGCGTTTCCTACTATAGTGGAATGTTCGTCCAGTAGTCTACCAGATGTACCAAATTTTGTAAACACCTGTTCCTGTTTGTTTCCAAACTTTCTTCTTCTTTGACTTTTTCTTACAATTTATATTGATTACCGCATTCACATTATTGATAAAATCAAGAACACACAAATCATGATTAGCAGAAAGCATGCAACCATTACACTTAACACATTTTAGTTCAGAATTCGCATTAAGCCTGGAATGCTGCACATGAGCAGTTCCTTTAGATTCAACAACACAATCTTTATTTTTCAAACTAGATTTAACTTTCCTAGGGTGGGCTTCTACTTTATTCTTCTGAGTACTACTTGGTGTTTGCCGAATCTTATCTTTCTTTGTATTGCCTGAAGGCTATGATCCGCTAGCACTAGTAGACGATTTTACTCCTGTAGAAGACAACATAGGTTTGTTAGAAACTAAGTTTGATGTAGAGGTTGTTTTTGTTATTGTGTTTCCTGAGGATGTGACGGGCTTAGTAAATCTAACGCTTTTGTCCTTGTTCTTTGGGGTCACAACCACTAATTTTCCATCAGCATTGTTTGATACTAGGGCAGGTGTTACTGATGTTTGTTAGCAACTCCTGTAAGTAGTTGAGCATAACCTACATGCGGCATTCCTAAAGGATTGAATCTATGTGGATATTTTGATTTAACATGTTCAACTAGATCCCTAAGAACGATAGTTTCTTCCTGAGGTAGCTTTTTCCTGAGTGTGCTTAATATAGGCAGAGTGAGCTGTCTTTTTATTTAACAATTTAGGGGTTATTGGTTCCACATCAATCTTAAGCATTTTTGGATTACTAGGGTGTTTTGTAACATTATTATCAACTAGATCTTTTCCTTTAAGTTTTCTTAAATCATCCTTGAGAGCTGTAATTACCAAAACGTTTTCTCGAAGACTAGCATTTAAATCAGAAATTTCCACAGACTTTAGATTGACTTGATTAATTAAATCGTCACATTGTTCTTTTGATCAAATACCTACTGGTTTAATCGAGTCATAAAGGTGCTTATAGGTCTGTTTCAAATGCTTATTCTCATCAATAAGCTTTGACACCCTATGATCAAATTCAATATTTATAGTTTCAATATCTTCTAAGTCCTTTTTAATCTTATCCTCATTCATTTTTCCACTTAGAGATTTAATTCTCTCTTTAAACTTCTTTATAACCGTATCTTTCTCTTGGGACTGAGCTTTCAATTCATTTAATTCAAACAATTGATCAAAACTTGGAGCATTTTGATTTGAAACAGAATTATCCCTTTGAAAAATTTCCTGATTAATTTGAGAATCAACTTCTAAAGAGATGCAATGTTTTTTAAGAGTGGTGAAACTGCTGAACAATTTATCGTAAATCTCTTTTTCAACGAAATCCTTTTTGTTGAGAAGCTCAGTCTCAAGTTTGAGACACTTTTCACATTCATGCATATTAATAGAAGCAATATCCATAGAAGAATTCATAATTATGTTCACAATATATTTGTTAATGACTTGTTCCAAGAGTCGTTCATTTTCGTTCAAAACTTGATTCATTTTCACTTCAAATATTTTAGACTATAAACAGTGTTGTTCCACAGCCTGTTCCATTTGATGGAAGACAATTTGGACTTTAGAAAGTTCATCAATCAAATATTGATTGAATGTATTAAATAAGTCCTTCAGAGCTTTTACAAATGGAATTATTTCATCCCTAAAACAAGCTTTTGTATGTTCGAACCCCCACGAGCCCTCAGTGATAGCTGTGGGTGTGGTTCTTTCTTTGACAACCACGTCAAAACCAGCAAGATGGTATTTAAGTTTCTTCAAACTCGTATTAACCATGTTGACTTTAGGAAGTTCTTTTGGAACCTCAACTTTGGTGGGTCTACTAGAAAGAGTGGGTTCTAGAGAATTCACAGATTTCTGAGAACAAAAGGCTTGTTTAGCAGATAATTCAGTTTGTAGAACAAATTGTTTTTCAAAATCTTGAGAAAGTTGATTAAGGACAGCATAATCGACTGGTGTAGTATTAACTTTCTTTTCTAACATCATAGGATCTTTTTGTTTTAAAAGCATTTTTGAACGACTCTCTTCAGCAAGCATTAGGGTCTCTTCGGAGTCAGGAATCACAATAGCACTCGTATTCTTAATGACATTACCATCATAAAGCTTTGGTTCCAACTGCTGAGCTTTCTTCAGATAGAAAGGATTTTGAAAACCTAGAGCTTGTTTGGTGGTATGATCATAGAAAAACTGAGGTTTCGTCAACATGTGAACAGTTTGTGCAGATTGATCTCTTTTAAAAACAATATTATCTAACTGTTTGATTCTCTTTTCTAAGGCAATCTCTCTATCTATGTTCCTAGATTCTTCTTTCTTAAAATCATTTTTGAGAAGAGTAACTGTTTGCATTAAAGATTCCTTTTCTTTTAAATGTTCAGAAAGAGTTTGTTTAAGACGATCAATCTCTACAGACTGTGCACATGAATCTGAAACGTTATCATTACTCCTTAAATCAACATTTTGTCCTTCTTTCAAAACTTTAACTTGTTCCTTATATCTTTCAAGCTCAGCAGTTAAAGTATCATTGACACTTTTATTGTCCAGATTTATCTTGGTACAATTAGCAACTTTGGTTTTCAGTTGTTCAATCACAGATAATATCAGTGCATCTTGTTGTGCAGAAGAATTTGAATTCTGAACAGCTGCTTGTTGTGATTCGATCAGATACTAAGAATAAGGAATGATATTGCTATCACTGGTTATTCCTGTCTCTAAATGATTCACAACATTCGACTATTCAGAAGACGACATCACCTGCACAACTGGATTAATCATATTATTATTCGCATTATCATGATTGTGTACCTCAGCAAGGGCATCTAAACCATAATGAGATAAATTCGCCATGAGAGCAACTTTGGCAGTGTTGAGTTCATCACAATCAGAGTCATATGCATCCAAATCATTAGCTTGATAAGCAGCATTGTGAGTAATGACAGTCTGTGTGGCTTGACCTTCTGGAATTCCTGGATCTGCCAAAAATGCTAGTTCCTCCTCATGTAGAATTTGACCACTTGCTTGAGCTTGAACCAACAAAACTTTATCCTTAAACCATGAATCATCCCGTTTCCTCCTTGGTTTAGTGCATTGTTTGGACATGTGTCCTTCCCCTTTGCAGTTGTAACATGTAACAATCCTCTGTTTCCCTGAGTTATTCCCACTTGCTCCTGGAGTGAAAGTTCTTGTAGTACCCGCAGCATAAGAAATTTGTCTCCCCTGAACTGGTTGTACGGTTACTCTTCCATCATTAATGGTAGCTTGTTGCCTTGGGTTTGACGAGTTCCTCAGCTGGTTATTGGTAGTAGGATAGCGGGAACTGACTACAGCAGACAAGAATGACATGACATGATTGATGGCATCAATTGGATCATCACCGTGCTTGAAAAAAACTTGGTATTACGTCATACGGAAAAGTCTAATTGGGAAAATTAGATTGTTGGTGACATGTGGCGAGGGTATTCCATTTGAGGAATGGATGATGATGGAGAGAAAATGTTGTGGTGAACTGAGGTTTGATAACTGTTGGGGGGATAGGTGCTGAATGTTTGTATGGGTGATTGATTTGATTAAGTATTGTTGAGATTCAAAAGGTGATCGATACTGTAAAGATTGATGAGGGTAAACAAATTGTTTTTGATGTTGAGAGAGTTCTGGTTAAGAGTGCTGATGAGATTGATAGGAGACTGTGTCATTTGGTTGAGATGTAAATGTCGTCATGTGTTCCATAGTGTGCATTGAATCTGATCACATTAGTAGTATGCCAAATCTTTTGATCAACTTTTAAATCGTAACGAATTTGCTCCATTTCTGAGGAAGAGTGGTTCAGAAACTTGTATGACTTGAAACTGCTCAGTGGCAGCTTGTAAATATTCATATCATTTGAGTAGTAGAGTGAATCTCAAGTAGTACTTGTGTGTAACGGTCTCTCTCCTTTCTTTGTATGTTAAACTTAATCAAATTTGTCGTACAACTTACACTTTCGTTCTTGTTTTGTTAAGGACGTTACCTTGACATGTGCGGTCTGGATTTTTCTCCCAAATATCTTGGCTACATGATGTTGACTTACAAGAGCTAAATTTCAGTTGGAAGGCCTTGTAGAATGATGTTTATTGCGTTAGTCACAATCAAGCTTGAATGGTTTTGCGGGCGTTACTTCAGCAACTTTTCCTTTGGTTGGTTACACCATCCACTATACATTGTTGGCCAAACAGTGGGCCTTTTTCAACTAGCAAGCAATATCTTTCTACCGTGAGTCTATTCCATCATATAAAGTTCCATTCTGCCTTTTCCACGAGTCATACTAGTGTTTTCAAGGCATCGGTGTTTATTGTCACCACCAGAAGAAAGTGACTTATCAGCAAGAGTCGTCATTGATAAATTGGTATGTTCAATGATTACCGTTTGATCGAGCGGTGATAGAAAGTAATTGTGTTTGATGGTGTTGTCTTTTATGTGTTTTAAATCATGAAACTACACGGGATTTTACAATTCTTGACAAAACCGAGAAAACCAAAGTGAATGATTTAACAGGATTTTTACAGTCAAGAAAATAAACGTTATATTTTGATGAACCAATTTGAGTTTTAAGTATTTGATGCGAATTCGAGTCCTTAAGTAAATTGAGAATTTGTATGATTAATCAATATTGCTAATTCGTAGCTTTAATAGAACTGCCAATTCGGGTCCTTAAAACAAACTACAAATTCGGATTCTTAAGGAATTGCAAATTCATGTATTAAGGCAACTGCAAATTCGAGATTAACGAAAATTGCCAATTCGTCGTGCTTCTGAACATCTTCCTAATTCGGGGTCCTTTAGGGAACGCGAATTAGTATGGCAACCTTAGAAATTGACTATTTCGGGTTATTCATAGAAACTGCTAATTCGGGTACAAACTTGCTTGCAAAATTCGCTGTTTAACACGGACGTAACTCAAAATCTTCAAAACACAAAAAGACACCTTTTTGATTGTTTTTTCCCAAAAATTTCTTGTACAACTAGTATCCTTAAACCTATAGGTACCTTAAAAATGACAACTTTTTGGTTTTTAAGCCGAAAATTTCAAAATCAAGATTTATACTTTATAAGGTTTTTGAAAACAAAAGATGAACAAAAATGAAGTTTTCTTTGATCCAAAGCAAATACACCTATATCCAAGGATACTAGATCAAATTTACCAAGGTAAATGATCTTTTAGTGTACAACTAAGCTTTGAAAACCAAAAGAAAATAAAGAAAGGATGCGTACGGGTTAAAAATAAAAAACGAACCAAAAAGAAAGAAAAAAACAAACACAAGAATTAAACAAATCACTCCATGACTCTTGATACCAATTGTAGAATACTTGTAATCATTGATATATGAACCAAGAACTAGTGAGAGAAAGTGGAAGGAATGATGTATTTTCTAGAGAGAGAAAGTATAGAAAGAGAAATGCATTAGTGAAATGAGAAAATACAAAACCAACCAACACCCTCTCCAAGGTATGGAGAGGGTATTTATACAATATTATGGTCGGCCATGGATTGCCTTGTGGGCTTTCCATGGGCCTTTTGGCCCTATTAGCTTATAAATTAAACATTGACTAACTACAGGCTTTGACTATTTAATATTGGAAGTGACCGAGACTTTTCTTGTTCCTAACAGTTGGTCTTTCGTTGAAGCCTTTCTTTTGGAAATGACGCGATTTATGTTTTCCCGGATATGTTCCGTAGCGTACCTGTCTCTTATAATAAGAGCAGTTGTGATTATATTTTCGATTTCTATTTGATACGAATTATCATTTGTTTTGATTGACTTTCCATCCGGAATAGTCGAAACGAGTATTATATCGAGAAATTTGTGCGTTCGAGCATGTGAGGCAATTCCACAATGAGGAAGTCGTCTCACCGTAAGAGAAATTAAGACGAGTAAGAAAGGACGAGCACCGGGACGGCGCTCCCTTAAGGTGGGTGGAATGTAACAACCCGAGTTTTACGACGAGTATGACGATCGCGAATCCGACGTCATAATTATTATTTTATAAATTTGTGTGAGCGAACGTCGACGTTTAAATTTTTAAATGTCGTAAATAATTATTTTCGTATTTTATTACGAACGGAAATTGGAAAATTTTATTTTTTAGACGTTTCGCGAGTCGACGTTTGACCTCGCGTTCGTTAATCATTTTGGGTGATTTGATAAAAATTATCATTTTGGCTCTATCGCAAGTCGTGCTTAGGATGTATATCCGTTTAAGCATTCTAAGAATTTAAAAAGTCTATATTATGTTCCGAGAGTATGCTTATTTTATTTTTGTGCTCCCCGATAAATTTCGTGTCTTAGCCGAATCCGTGTTAAAATAAAACATTTTCTTTTAAAACGCATATTTTCTTATTAAATCAATATTGGCTTACATATTTACTAGTTAACATGTGTAATGGACTCAAAAAGGGACCAATCCCAAACACCCCTTTACATAACCGACCCAAACAATTCCCCTATTTGTATAACTCGACATCCCTGCTTCTACCAAAAGTACACACATGAAATATGTTTAACTCCTCCATCTTGCATTGTCTGTACCATTTTGAACAAACACCACCACATGACCCACCATCACTCAAAGATCATCTTACACATGAAACACTTCTTCTTTGATACTATTATCATCTTCAAACAATAAATGCCAACATGCAATGAGTTTAATGAAGATCAAGAAATAATTGATTTCATGGGTTTTGATTAAAATCAAGCTAAAAGGGTTTAAAGATGAGTGTTTTATTGAAGATTTAATTGATCAAAAGTTTTGGGTTTATTGATTTGGTGTTGTGTTGGATTCGGCCAAGAAAAGGAAGCAAAAGAGGGATGCATATTTTTCTTTGAACCACAAGAAAGGCCGAAACCAACACCTTGTGTATTGTAAGTATCCTAGTTATGTTTATTTCATTGTTTCGTTCTTAATTTGATTTCGCATATTATATATGATGAGGTCCGACACTTGCGTTGGTTAGAATAGATTTTGAATGGGTTGATTAGTTGACGGAGATAGGATAACTAGGCGTATTTTGATGTCGTTGGGAGGTGAAAATGAAGTTTCGATAAGTTTTGTAAACGTTAATTTCGAGTAGAAAGTTTGGCTTAGATTTTGAGGTTTGAGATTTTATAAAAACTAATTTTTGATGTTGAAATATGATAGAGTTCGTCCTAATGTACGTTTTGATAATTCGAACGACCCGTAACTCCTTATAACGAAGAAGTTACGGCGAATACAAGATTTGAAAAGTTATAAATGTTCCAAACAGCTACTGCATTTTTCTAGTTCCTGTCAGGAAATTAAACGCTCGTTTTGAGCACTTTCGAGTCCGTTTCGGCCTTCTGGCGAAACACGAAAGTTGCTCGGAATGATGTTTTACTTTGCCGCGAGGCTCGCTAGTTTTAAAATCGAGTAATAACGGGTCAAAACCCAAGGTCAAAGTCTGTGTTTTTATTAAAAATGTCAAGGTTCCTGCAGAAACTTGCAGGGGCATTTTGGTCATTTTCTGTCGAGTTTCGGGTCTCGGCTAAAACTAAAAAGTTGTCCGGAATGTCGTTTTACATAAAATCTCTTTTGAGTCCGAGTCGTGAAAATGTGATATAACGGGTCGTTTGGAGCGGGTCAGATTTAACTATAAATATGTATAAAAGTCAAAGTCAAACAAAGTTTAACGTTGACTTTTGAAAGTCAACGGGTTAATACTAAACTTGTCGGATGTTATAAAAGTAATTAAACGCTATTATTATTATTACGAGTATAATATTTTAGACTTAACGATTGTTATGAACGAAATAGATTTTAAAAATAGAAAATTTTGTAATATACGGGACATAATCCCGGTATGAGTAAATAATGATCACATTGACTGTCGAAAGCTCGATGAGATAACTAAATAATATTATAAATATAATTAAAAGACGAGACTTACTAAAAATGGTAACTTTCCGAAAATAGTAACTTTCTAAAAATAGAAAGTTTCCAAAAATAGAAAGTTTTCGATTAAGCGATGTGTAATATAAATAAAAGAAAGATTATAACTTAATTAAGTGGAGTTTAGGATCTAGGACGCGCAAGTGAATTTCTCATCACATGTGTATGTATACTTATACTATTTCGATAGTTGCGATGCGCGCACTATCTGTAACACCCCCAAATTAGGTCGCAGCGGAATAAGGGTCCGGGGCGTGTTACTTCTCAGATCAATAACACAAGATAATATAAGAACGACCAAAAAGTCGTTTAAAACTGATACATTGGATTTAACAAAATATTGTGTTACAAAAGCCCGAAGCTTTACTTGTTATTATTACAAAGATTTCCAGCCCATAACAGATGAACAAAATGTAATGCGACTAAATTTTTAATGCATGACTTCAAAATATAACCACCAATGTATCCTTCGCACCTCGTGCTTAATGA
>BQNB010183401.1:0-12406 GCA_026074375.1 Tanacetum coccineum | reverse complement strand
AAAGATTTCAAAAGGTGTATCCGTAGCATGAGAATTATTCATTGGAAACTTTTTCCATAGACGATGGTAAAACCACCAGTGTATTACCTAACAAAAAGTCTAAAACAGTCAATCAAGAACCTCGATTTAAAACTGATTTTGAAAAATCAATGACCAAATTCTTGGATGGTCAAAGAGCTTCAAATATGTTTTTCAAGAAAAATGTTAATGATATGATTCTAAAGATGAATTTACAAACATGGAAAGAAAAATAGATGAGTGGTCGAAATCTCAAAACGTATCTTCAGAACAAATCGATAGGACTGACCTACCTCCTCCTCAAGCTCACACCGAGCAAGTGAATGTCGTATTCATCGAGAGTGAAAAGTCCGATGATTCCCTGAAAATTCAAAAAGATCCACCACCTCCTATCATCGTTAACAATAAAACCGAAAAAGATAAACCTATTAAGACATCAAAAAAGGGCTATCATGTGGTAAAAACAAATGAATATCCATTCTGTGAGTACATACCAAAAATACCATACCCTCGAGCTTTTAAAGTGGATCATTCCCACTTGAATAGTATCGTGAAGGAATCTCAAATCAAGTTAAGAATAACAATAATAATATAGTAGTAATAGTAAATAATAATAATTAAACTATAAAAAAGTTAAAATATATCAAACAAAAAGCTTTGCAGTTTTTAAGTATGTCGCGCACAGGGACCCGTGTGTTTCATACCTGACTACTATATCCAAAAAGAAATTTATTTAACTTTATGGGTGTGTTCACTGGAAACCCTCACGAGACTATAACTCGTCTACTCGAGACACCAAGGGGTTTAAAGGCTTGTTGCATACACTAAATGCAATCATGTTGTCTACGAAAGTGCGCTTTTGTATTTTATGTTTTTTGTAGTTGTGTCTATTTTGCAGATCAAATAAATAGGTTGAGCTTGGATTGGTAGTAATAACGTATCACTTCGGGTTACACTTGGAGACTTATATAATTGGAGACTTATATTACATGTGGTAGAATACACATGCTTGGAGCTTCGTTTCGCGCCATATCCTTCATAATTCAACAAAGCACTTATGAGCCTCGGGAAGTTTCAATTTTACGCATAATGCTCTACTTAAGTGTGGAGGAGCTCTCGCTCCTCACAAAAAAGAACATAATGGAATCACTCAAGGATAGTCCAACGAAGTATATATCTTTATGCTTGGAAGTAGTTTTCCTTTAATCTTCCCTATTTTCTATATTTATCAGTTCTCCATTTGAGGCATGTTCAATTAAGTGTGGAGGGGTAGCAAATAGGAAAATTTTATATCGTGGCCCTCCATGTTTTCCCTGAAGAAATTTTCAAAATATCACTAAAATTTTTGGAAATTTAAAAATTAAAAAAATTAATGTATGCTTTCCTTTCAAAATTAAAAAATGAATACTCTTAGCAAGGCAAATCCACTCGGATTGACATTTTAACTAGCACAAAATCAACCCACTTAAATTGTGAGAAATTTAGCCTTAAAGAATTCGGGTATCCATCTTTGATACCTAGATTATTTTCGACTTTTAGCATTGTTTGAGTTAGGTTTGAATGCATGTCTTATGTGTCTATTCCCGTCGCTTACGGATGTGTCGTATGTCTTGTGCATTTTCTGGAACATTGGTATTGGTATAAAGTTATATGAGTGGGCCGGTAATTTAGTTGCTCTATAATTTGTGCTTTGAATCATCATTTACTAGACCGCGATGAGGTTAATTTATAGACAAAGTCGTATGATAAGAGGTGAAATAAATCCCTATGCAATCATGTATCGGCAGCACTCGCTTTTAGTGTTGAGATCCCAAAGTATCCCAAGAGCAAGAAAAATGTACTCGAGGAAGAAGAAGTTTTGTGTCAGCCTTAGTTATCGCAGTATCTGAAAAAAAGAAAAAAAAAGTTCATAAGTATCAAGGTATTTCTGGCACATGGAATCAAGTAATTGTGCTACTCATCTCATCATTATCAAGTTTTGCCTACTTTTAGATTTTTGTCTAGGTGTTCACGCCGCAAACGGGCATGTTTATGTGTCTAGTACAAGCATATGGTAGCGACCTAGATTATGTCTGTGCAATTGAGTGACTTCACAAATATAAAACCCTATCTGAGTGACTCGTGTGAATTCAAAAACAAACCACTTTTCTTATGTGAGGTGCTCTGTTATATGTCATATGCCTGAAAATGTTATTAAAACTGGTAAAACAACTTGTAAATTGCTAAAATGATTTTTTCTCCTGTCATTTGATAATGATTTGTTTTATCGCTTTTAATTGCTTTGGAGGGAAGCTTAGCTAAGTGTGGAGGGATTTGATAACGCTTAAATTATAGATATTTTTGGCGGCGTTATTTGCATTTATTTGATCATTTCTCATGAACTTTCGGTACTTAATCAAGTATATTTACTATTATATGTTCTAGGTATGTGTCGTGGAAGAAAACACAAACAGTAATACCGAAGATAGAAGCGTAATCGAAGGAAGTAACTCAAGATAAAGAGCCCCGACCACCTCGTCCACTGTTTTGGCCATAATGGATTAAAGCATCGAACTCGGATTGAGTTGATTCAAGCGGTCAGGGAAAGAGAATTTAATAATCTAAAATTTTGGAAAAAGTGTCAAGAGCTGAAGTATTTACCAAGATTTCGGATATACTATTGAGTACCAAACATTTTATGGTAAACAATAAATTCACGAATCTGGTCCATAATCCATCCACATTCATCCCAACTTGGTCCCCAAGTTACCTCTACCTTATAAATACCCCCCATATGAACCTTAGATGAAATCATCTCCTCACATACAAATCACCAGGAGAAAATCCAAGGAGCTGACGAAGTACGCCGCACTTTCCTTCATCCATAAGTCCGTCGCACTTATAATATTGTGCGTCGCACTTTCATTCAAACTTCCCAAGGAAATGGTTAAAGTCTCAATAAATGCTAAGTGCATTTTAACTCTTAGTGGTGCACTTCTACCGATACAGCACCTATAAATAGAGATGGATTTCTATATTTTAAACACACCTCCACAACAATTCTCTCATCACCCCACACCATCTAATCACGAATTTCAAGGGTGGTGACAGCACCTTAAGGGTTCGGGTCGATTGGAATCAATAGCTTGAGTTTTATTATAGTTTTCATTTTAGGAGACTACATTGTGAATCTTTTTTTGTTGATCTTGTAAACGTTGGTTATAATTTTCTAAACTCTTATTGATATGGAAGTTATTATGAATGCATAATGAATGTTATGTGTTTTGTGGCTTTTATTTTGGGAGTAGTGTCCTATGTTTGTTTTTGCATAATGTGATCTTGGATATGAGCATTTGGATATGTGTTTATTGGAATTGGTAAAACATTATTTTATTAAAAGAATACAGGACGTAAGGGTTCTTTTCTGTGTTCTATCAATTCATTATTATATTGGTTATAATAACTTATAAAGGCCGAAAGGATTTGTTGTTATTAATCAATATAATCACATTTAAAGGCCGAAAGGATTTATAGCTTGTGATAATTCTATTTTCTAAACTTATAAACACTATCCTAAACACTTCATTATCAAAGTGATCATTGACTAAACAAACATACCTTAATAATTTGATTGAATCATCCTTTTAATTGCTTTCGTTATAATATCCGATATATGCAAGAGTTGGTTAATTTGATACGTGACAATCATCTTAGCTTAGAACTTATTTACAAAACTGTGAAAAACTTAAATTCCGTGGAACGACCTGGACTTACCTAAAGCTATACTATACACGAACGGGTATACTTCCCGAGTGTTGTGTTTTTAGTAAAATTGGTATTTCTAGTATTATAAATTTAAAGCTTGGAAAATACAATCAGGGCTTTTTTAGCCATTAACATCTTTAAGGGGCTGTTTGGATTGCTACAGTTTGAAGCTTTAACTGATATCACTAACATAAGACCAACCTCATTCTATCTATTAACTTGATTAAAGTAGATGAACGTGTGAGTGCAACTTACTTTTTTTATAATGCTTAATTTATTATACGGTCTATGAGTTTTAATTACATTTTTCAGCTAATACAATTCACGCAAAGATTCTTGCGAGTCTTACGTATAAATTCGGGGATCATATCAAAGAGGGTTGTGTTTATAAGATACACATGTTCACAGTCGATGCATATGGCCAAACAAAATACAGGCCTTTATATAGCAAAATCTTTGTGCAATTCGGTTTCAAGACATTTGTTTAACATCATTTATTCGGGGGGGGGGGGGGGGGGGGGACCTGAATTGTTTGATAGATACGTGTTTTGTTTGCACTTTTGCAACCTGAAACTCCTATTGGAAATGGATTACAATATCTCACATTTTATCATATATTAGTACATTCATGTCTCAAATGTTTGATTTTACTGTAATATAAGTATCTTACCTTTTATTTATACCAGATGTCGTAGGTGTTCTTTGAGCATGCGGTCCTCTTCAAGGTAGTGTTAGGAAGAACCAAGGTTGTAATCCGCAACTTCGCAAAATCGTAATTGTTGATACAATATTCTCTCATTTTTTATAACATAATTCTTCTCAACATCTGATTTGAAAATCATTGACAAGTTTCCTCTATTATAAAAAACTATAGTGACACTAAAATAACTTAACCGTTTTCGTTATGGGGATAATGTGCTTTAATGTATGAAGATAATGAGATCGAGTCTAAAAAAGATACAACATCGTGGGTTGTTCTTGACGTGTTGCAATGTTGGGACTTTATGAGGTTTGGCATTTGAATACTTAAATAAACTATTCTACTATTAAAATTTATAACAACTATTTTATGTTTATACTGTTTTTCTTTAATTTCCTTATACTCAGGTGGACCAGAGTTAAAGTCAACAACGTCTTCACAAATTCATTGGAACCTTTCAATTGTTGAAACCATTGCATATAGCTAAAGGTGACATTTAATTCTATTAAATATTGATGAAAAATACTTTCGAATTTTCCAATCAACCTGTAAATATTTTGAAATGTGGTTTTATAGGATTATTTCAGGCGGTCTCCTTTACCATTCTGGGTACTTAGTCATACGAGTTGAAAGTACAACTATCACTGACATTTATAAGCGCCTTGTTGATGGCGTTACTCTGGTAATTAACTTAACAAACTGTATGATTTAACTTTGTGTATCTATCAATACCGATATTTTCTATAATATAATCAATTCTTATAACGATTCTTTTAGAAACTTACAAAGTACATAAGTATAGCGGGGAAAATTTTGTTGTTATTTGGTAAAAGTGTACCAAATAAGAATGATCAACATTTTTATAATAACTTATGAGTATATTTGATACTCTATGATATTTTGTTTAGAACATCAAGTTGATCCTGCAGATGACGTTTGGCCCTTTGCAAATATATGACTATTTATGTGCTATAATCTGCTTGCTAATCTTAGTTGTATACATAGTACTAATTATATTTTCTCCTACCTAGTACTTATAACTAGCGTGGAAAAGTTTGACCGACTTACTTATCAATGGGTTCATTTGTGTTATATATCAAATGGATCAATCAAGTTAAAACCTGACAATTCCGAATGTCTACTTTTAATGCATTCATCTCCTTGAGGTAATAATTTAATGTTTTGTTACTAGGGAACAAGGTTCATTATATATGGAATGGTGATCGGTATCGACTTGGATAAAGACAAGAAATACAAACAATGTACCAAGTGCTTTAAAAAGCGACATTAGATGGCAATCGATATTATTGTGAACGATGAAAAAAAACACGTAATGAACCCGCGTCTAACGTAAGTTATATACGTCGTGATGAAAAGTATGCTTTTTTATATTACTTTTTGCTCACTTTATTTATTTTATAGGTACAAGTTAGTGTTGGTAAAAATAATATTAAGATATTGACTTGACATATTAGGAGGTTTACATGATATAAACATAGATATAGATGATATAAGTAGGTTGTGCGAACTTGTTTAGTTTGCTATGTAAACAATGTTACATAATAGAATATAATAAAGTGAAAAATTTCCTGTACAAATGTGATCATAATATAATAAGTAGATATTTCATTTATGAAAATTTCGGGTTGTTATAGTATCCCACTTGTCACGCACATAATATGCTATCAAAGCATCACATAAGGCTTCTAAGGATCAGGAACAACACGCGCGCGGATATCGAACAACGATGAAAGACTCGTGAAACTTTTCCAAAAATAGTTGTACTCCAAGTTTTGTAAAACGACTTAGTTTGCTACAACTCGTGCTCTGGTACCACTCTGTAACACCCCCAAATATGATACACAGCGGAATACAACATTTGGGATGCTACTTCATAATACATGCACACGAGTCCGAGTAAACGTTCAAAGATACGTTTATAAACCATTTTATTTCATTTATAAGAAAGATCAGAGTTACATAGGTCCCAATACCAACATAGAAATTTATTACTAAAGGTCATAACACGACTTGGTTTCTAAAAACATTGTTTTATTTCATGACACTAATTCACCGAGACACCGTCCTTGATATCCGCGTTCCGTCCCATCCAAGCCATCTTCAATGCTTAAACCTGAGATACATGCTTAAAAATGTCAACAAAACGTTGAGTGAATTATAGAGAGTTTACAAAAAAAATTTATCCACGGCAAATATTAGGTTCAACAAAACTTAAAACAATTGCTCGAAAGAACAAGTTAAAAGAAATATTGATTTCCAACTAAATGAGCCCGTGTACCGAAACTTAACACATTCATCCTGTAGGACGAAATAATGTCCGAGAAGTATGCCACTTCTCCTAATACTAACTACAAAATGTCTGTTACAAGGTGCTCACCGTCGGATCCAAACCCCGGACAGGGTTAGCAGAACCTAAAAAGATTCTATTTAAGTGCATTAGCGTTCACAACTAATAACAAGAGCAACTAACGTTCACCAACAGTAAAAAGGCATATACCTACATAGTACAGGGAATCAATAAAGAATGCCAGGAAACATATTGTCGTTCATCATTTTCAAAACAAGCAAGTTGATCCCCCTCAGCGGGTCTAAAAACATTAAAACACTTATAAAAGCAAGGCTAGATACTCACATTTGATCGAAAGCCGAAGATTAGATAACCATACAATCACGAACCTACTCGATGACTAAGCTCAACCGCGACCATATAATTTTATGTCATCAATTATTACATCGAAATGTTTGGATCAGATAGTGTAGCACATCACAACTATCTAAATGGGGGGTAATGAAGTATACATATACATTGATGAGAAATTCCACATTGCCCGTCTTAGGATCCTAAACTTCACATAATGAGTAACGATCATTTCCCTTATGTCTATTATAAGTTACTATAATCAAAAACTTTCTATTTTGGGAAACTTTATATTTTTTAGAAAGATTACTATTTTTTCAAAAGTTACCAATTTAACTAAGTCTCACGCCTTCTAATTTATACTTAATAATATTCCAATTGTTTCATCGCACATTTGACACTTAGTTTTTGGTTATCGGTTACTCGTATTGGTAGTATATCCGAATATTTTAAAATTTCTATTTATAAATAGAAACCTCATTGTTCATAACAATCGTAAGTTTAAATATCACACTTGTAATAATAGTATCTTTATATATTTTTTATAACATCTGTACAATTTAGTTTTAACCCGTTGACCTTTCTAAAGTCAACGTTGACTTTAATTGACTTTCACTTTTTATATTTTATATATTATAATATATGTTATATTATAATATATATATATATTATATTATATAATATATCTATATATATAAAATTAAATCTGACCCGCTCTAAATTCGGCCTTTTATTATCACATTTTTCATGACTCGGACCGGACGACTGAAGATATTTTATGCAAAACGAACATCCGGACAACTTTTTTAGCTTTTAAGCCGAGACCGATACAAAACTCGACAGAAAATGAACCAAATGCCCCCTGCAGTTTCTGTAGGGAACTATGACCTTCTAATCACAATGCAGATTTAGACTATTGTTTTTGACCCGTCATTAATCGATTTTAAAACTTAGCAGGCCTCGCGCAAAGTAAAACGTCATTCCTGCAACAACTTTTTTGTTTCGCCGGAAGGCTGAAACGGACTCGAAAGTGCTTAAAACGGCCATGTAAAATTCTGACAGCAACAAAAAAAATGCAATAGCTGTTGGAAAGACTTTTAAGTTTTCAAATCTTGTTTTCGCCGTAACTTCTTCGTTATTAGGAGTTTACGGGAGGGAAAAAAAAAGGAAAAAAAAAAAAAAAAAAAAAAAAAATGAAAAAAAGAACGATTCCACCTATCAAAACGATCGTCTAAGCAAGCTTTATTGCATTTTTAAATCAAAAATCTAATTTCTCAAAATCTCAAACCTCGTTTATCATGTTCTGTTTTCTGCTCGAATATACATTTTACAAAACGCGCCAAAACCATTTTTCGACCCAAAAATCCATTCACAATATATCCCAAAAAGGACTAGTAACCAATATTCAACTTCTCAATCATTCAATAAAAAAATCTAACTAGTCAACGCAAGATCCCTCGGATTTCATCACATGCAACGATAAAAATCAAACCAATAACGAAAACAATGAAACGAATGAAATAAAAGAAGGCTCACAATGCTATAATAGCAAAATCGGACAAGAAAGATTTTCGTCTTCTCCCCTTTTGTTTCTAGCCAAACTCGGACCACAACCCAAACCGAAACAGAAACTTTTTCCATTCAATCTAACACTTCTAAAACACTTATCTAGCTTCACAAACACCCTTTTTTAACCGAAAATTCAAGAATCAAACCCGGATTCTGACTTCTTCAAAACTTAATGCATGTGAGATTTTATTAGTGGGATATGTAGGCCTTGATGAGAGGATTAAGAATATATATTTAGATTGTATTGCATGTCGGAAAATTGACGGGTTTGGGTGGTTAAAGGTTTGGCCGGTCGTGGAGTGGACTAGGGGAGAGAGGAAGACAATTTTTGTTAAAGAAATAAAATGGAAGTATGATTTGCTTTATATAGGGAAATAGTTTGAACCTTTAACACTTTTAGTCCCTTCTTCCTTTAAGTCCTTATATTTTTAGTACAAAACGTTATTTATTTCGTTAATTTAGCCGACCACAACACTCGTTTATTACTTTCGTAATTATTTTTATTTCGTCCCACTAAATTTTAGTTTAAAACATTTAATAAAATGTGTACACTTTAATACGCGAGTCCGGCTCAAGACAAGGAACAAAAGATAGCATTCGTAAAAATAATAAATTTACGATCACAAAAATAATAACGAGACGCGTCGTAAATCTTTACGTTGCTTAAAACGTTTAACGAACACGCGGTCAAACGTTGACTCCTTCGTCTAAACAAACCAAAATAAAAAAATTTTAAATTCCCGTTCGTATAAAATAACAAAAGAAACCAATTCATGACAAATAAAATTTTAATGTCGACGATACGTTCACGAGAAGCAGAACAACGAATTTATAAAAAAAAAAATAATTACGTCTGAATTCGTGATCGCTAATGCGCGCTGAAACTCCAGGTTGTTACAAACCAATCTTTAGGATCTTCTTAAGACGCATATAAAGCCATCTAAAGTTATAAACATAGTTTGGTTTTTGAAAATCAATGACACCCGAAGATTAACAACATACACCTCTCGTCTTATAAAACCGTTTAGAAAAACACCTTTTTACATCCATTTGATATAATTAAAATCATTTGCACAAGCAATTGCAATAAGTAATCATAATTTGACTCTACCTAGCTACCGGTAGCATATTTCATCGTAATCTATACCTTCTTGTTGATTATAACCTTGTGCTACCAATCTATAGGCCTTGTTTCTAGATACAATCTTTTCATCTAATTTATTTCTAAAGACCCATTTTATTCCTATGACGGATTGACTTATAGGTAAAGGGACTAATTCCCAAACATCATTAGCTACAAATTGATTTAGTTCTTCTTGCATAGCTACAACCTAACTTTCATCTTTTAATGCTTCATTGACATTTTTGGGTTCTATTGTAGATATAAAACAAAAGAAATTACTATGATTTTGGGCTTGAGATCTTAAGGTTCTTTGATTAATATTTCCTATTACTTGATCTAGTGGATGATTTTTGGACTCCTTAATGTTAACGATTTTTTCAACTTCTATCGACTCATCTTCTTTATTATTAGTATTTACTATTTTGGTATTCTTTCTAATGGCTTCTTCTTCACCAACATCATCATCAACCAATGGTGATAATTTGGTAGGAGGAGGACTTTCATCGAATGTCACGTTGAATGATTCTTCGACTTTCATTGTTTGTTTATTTAATACCACATAAGCTTTGCTATTTTGAGAATATCCTAGAAAAACACCTTCGTATGACTTTGGGTTAAACTTGGTTAAATGGTCTTTAGTATTCAAGATGAAGCACTTGCTTCTAAATACTTTAAAATATTCCAAAGAAGGTATCCTACCTCTAAATATTTCTTAAGGAGTATTTCCTAGTATTGGTCGAATTAATATTCTATTTAATATATAAGTTGCGAGTCCCTTTTAGGAATAGATCTCTGCAGTCTATTAAGGATGATAGCCAAGATGTATAAATACAGTTGATTATGTAAAAACACTGATTATGAATACTATGTGTTAATGCGGAATCTTAACACAAGTACTAAGAAAAACAATGAATAACTAAATAATAACTTCTATTAATCTGCTTTGAATGATTACAGATTACTAACTAATTAGATATAATTCTGCTATGAGATATCTTGAGGTCGTGTTATTTAACTATGCCAAGAGGGATCCTTTTATAGACTAAAGATAAACCCTAACAGGCTTACAAATCGCATATATATCTTTTCCTAAGATATCTCATACATATCTCATAAACGGTACTAACTATTTTCTACTAACGGTACTAACTAACTGATCAGTACTTAACACTGATCAGTACTTAACACTTTGTACTGTCAGTACTAACTATAACTAACGGTACTAACTATTTGTACTGTCGGTACTAACTTAGGAAAACATAAATCCTAACATTAAGCTATATATACGACGTTACTAATATAAGTAATTTTCTTTCTCTGTAGTGTCATGGACGTACCATTGTTGCTGGATCATGAGTTTTATTTCTTCGCTGCTGAGCCTGTGCCAGGACTTGCCGAGGCACCCGACAACCAAAATGGGTGGATTGAGTAGGACGTGCCACTGGGAGGTGAGATGGATGAGTCAATGGAGAACCCAGGGTTTGACGAGGAGGAGGAGTTGAATGAATTCATGGATGATGATTAGGATGTTATAGATGAGGAGATTGAGGAGTGGTTGATGGCCCTAGTGACGCCCTCGAGAGCTACTGTGACTGTTCCTAGCACCTACGAGGTTGGAGGTCCATCTACGGCTACACTCATAGGACACCTTCTTACTACTATGACATCTGGAGTTGCTACGCAACCTCAGATGATTGATGACGTATGCGATAGGATGAGTAATTTGGAGTATAGGCACGGAGAGCTAGTGAAGAAGATGGTGATAGTGAGCGATGATGAGGTGACTGATAGGATTACAATAGGGGAGATACATCCTCGAGTGACTACTTTGGAGGGGCAGGTACAGACCCTGCATACCTCATTGCATAGAGTCTGGTTGCAGAAGCAACAGTTGCAGACTAGATTGTCTGATATGGAGAAACGTAAGGGCACCTTGATAGCATACATGTCTTGGATGGAGAAGCATCTTGCACTTATGGAGAAGAAACTTACGGGACCGCCTACTGTACCCCAGTAGTTATCTTCTTTTCCTGTTACCATGATGATCTAGGATCTTTTGTATAGATACACTAAACTGCTACTGCCAGTTAGTGACATTGTGCTGCCGGGTGAAATTTTTGTTCTCTCTGTAAACACCACAGCACTAATAGGAGTTATGTAAAACCTTGTGCTAGAAACTTAGAAAACTATCAATGTATCTTTGGGAATTATGGTAGTACTAAGAAACCATGTAGTCTTTTGAACCCTTTTAGCTATCAAATTGTGGTGTTGTGAAAAAAAAAATTCGTCAATTTTATTTTGACCTTCTATTTATTCATGCAAGCCCTTACTAAAACATTATGATTCTATGAAACATATCACTGTCACACAATAAAGCAAATTCGTTAAACTATTTCATTATCAACTCCTACATAATTTGTTACCACAACATAAACCCCTTACTATTACATTATGAACTATCATGTGATCCCTTCAAAAAAACCATTTTGATACTACCTCATAGACAATTCTATTATCTTCTCATAAACAAAGTCGATGTCATTAAGAAACTACCTTACTATCGCTTGTGAAACTATCATTTTATAAACCGTTG